>JBCJKH010053042.1:0-29754 GCA_039877255.1 Loriculus beryllinus | reverse complement strand
GGTTCAAACTTAAACAGGGAAGGTTTAGATTGGATATAAGGAAGAAATTCTTTACTGTTAGGGTGGTGAGGCACTGGGATGGGTTGCCTGAGAAAGTTGTGAATGCTCCATCCCTGGCAGTGTTCAAGGCCAGGTTGGACAAAGCCTTGTGCTGCGTGGTTTAGTGTGAGGTGTCCCTGCTTATGGCAGGGGGTTGGAACTTGATGATCTTAAGGTCCTTTCCAACTCTAACTATTCTATGATTCCATGAAATATTCTATAACTTAATAGCCTCAACAGTATACAGTATCGCAAATGAGTAGAAAGAATAAACTGGGATCCTTTTGTACATGAACAAATTCATGGTTGTCAGCTATACACCGTATTTGTGCTTACTGATGGTCATGCAAGTTATTTTGAGATCCTGCCAGTAAGGAAGGCTTCCTTTTTATACAGAAAATAATTCAGACCAAAATTGCTGGAAAAACTGGGAGAATTTCACAAGTTTGATAAGGCTTTGCTATGCTGTTGTGCATCAGTTGCTAGAACTTAGGCGTCTTATTTTAATGTATTGAATGAGAAGCTCTTATAAATGCTTTTTGTGTGAGTTGTAGGGGGAAGAGTGGTAGGTGGTTGGTTGGCTTTTTGTTCTGACACCTGATTTCATACTCTACTTTGCTTCTTTTTACTTGTAACCTGCTATCTACAAACCCTTTAATTGCAGTTATCAGTGTTGAAAGTTTCATTCTACAAGAAGACTTGCTAAAAATGTCCGTCATGAATTTCATTAAACATAAGGAATTCCTTGCAACTTGAGCAGGTACACTTAAAAGTCTGTGGGATTATTTTGGCATTTACCTACTTGTAAAGGTCAGAAATGCTGCGGTTGGGCACATTGTCTTGAGTTCCCAGTTCAGCAAATACTTCTGTAAGTTTTGTTTCAAATAGTGATTATAATTATTTCAGCACTTATGAAACTGTTATGAAAGGACTTATTTACTGGAAATAGTTCAAAGTATTTCCTTTAATCATGATCCCAGGGTGAGTATATGTCTTTTAGCTTTAGTGAATCAGATCTATGTGCTTTTTGTTTCTTGAAGCTCTTTCAGAAGTACTGAAAGACACGCTTTTGTCTGCTCAGGAATCAGTACAACCAGAATGAAGTATCTTGTATAACCCTCTATAGCTTAAAGAGTGAGCAACAGCCATGTTGACCTATTCAGGACTAGGAGATAGTAGCTACAGTAGCTCAGCTTCTATGAAATAAAAAGTTAATGGGTTTTTTTGGTGTGCAAATAAGATCCTGCTAACACTGACTGCTATGAGGTCTTAATGTGGTGACAGTTTCTTAGATAACTCACCTGTAGGAAAGAGATAGTGAAGGTAGTTCAGAGTAATATTAATTGCATTAACATTTTGCTTGTAAGTCTTATTTAGCTTGCTAGATTTGAAACGCACAGGAGAGAATCTGGAAAGCTAAGGCTTTGTTTTTTCCTTAAGGTGCAAGTTTGAAAACAAATAAAGGAAATGGTTGATACTGCTTGTGCTTTTTTGCTAAAATCTGACTGTATGTTTTGGGGGGGAGGGTTCATAGTTTCTTCCTCTTTCCCCCATCTCTCCCCTTTTTTTCTTGATGAGCAGCGCTACAGAGCTCACTGTATTGCGAGCTCCTGGCTGGTATTGCCTGTAACCATCATGTAAGGTACACCTCCTCAAATGCACTAGCAAACCAGATTGCTCCACTTAAGAGAAGTGGCCCGATTATTGGAAGCAGAGTTGAAGAGGTGTAGTTGTGTATGCTTTAGAGATGATTAAAAAACTTTAATGAGAGTAGGCAAGCCTGATAAGCTGCATATTGATTTTTTGACCACTGTCTTGATCTCCTATTTGAAGTTAATGTTTAGCTAATAAGGAAGTATTTCTTAAAGGTAATTGCTGCAACTAAGCTATTTTCAGTGTTCTGATGTTGTCTTCCTTTTTCTGGTCATCACAGGAACATTATGTAATAATAGCTCTTACTTACAGGGAAGGCAATACTGTGTGTCAGTTCTTCCTTTGAAATGTGACCTTTACCTGTTTGTGGGAAGTGTTGGAAACATCTCTCACTTACTCTGTTCTCCTCTTGGTTTGCTTTTTTTCTTTTTAATTTTTTTTTCTTTTCTCCTCTCCTCAACTGAAAACACGACTCTTAATTTGCAAGTTCTGTATAAAATCTCTTGCAACAAAGATCAATCAATGTGCAGCAGTGCTTCTGGACAGATCTAATTTTACCAAATGAAAAGATCCAAGTATGTTTTAATAACATAGATCCTCCTCCATGTAAATAGTATATCTGTACCCATGTTTTACTGAAAACACGTTGACTATTGAAGAATAGAGAGAAATCTTTGAGTGGTTAGAACTGAACAATTTGGGGTTTTTTGTTTTAATTTTCAGATCAAGTTTGGGCTTTTTTGTTGTAATTTTCAGATGTTTATTGTGAAAAGTGTTGTGCACATTTTGAGCTAGCGTTGCTTGTCCTCAGTGTCCTCAGCTTTGATCACCACAAAACAACATTGCATGGAGCAATTGATGCAATTATTTATGGTTTATATAGTTCAGATTTCAATATCTAGGATGTTATGCCTGTGATAGCTTGCTTTAAGGTGTGGTTTTAGCCAGCTGGCTAAAACTTTTAAATATTAAATTACTCTTCTTCATCTTTTTGTATTCTGGAGGTTCTGCAAAGTTTATATGTAAGTTTAAACTACTGCAATGTTAAAGTAATGATCTATGCTGGACCTCAGTCTTAGAAAATGAAGTATAAAAATACATACCCAGGTAAACAGTGAGGACACTCAGTCAAGCAAAAAGCAGCTTCCAGAACTGAGATTTGTGTCACAAAGGCTAAGGCTTAGTAGTGTTAAAAAAATACTAGCAGAGGAAGGAGTTAAAAATTTGGACTACTGAGTACATGTGTATTTTTATGTGTAGTATGATATACGTGTATAAATGTATACATACACGTATATCAAGTTTATTTTTACAACACTGCTGATCTTCAAATAAAGTGATGTGCTGCTTTATTCTTACCTGAGGACTGCAAGAGTAGAGAAGAATTTTGACAACAGCAGAAGAAGAGATCTTCTCTTTCACAAGTCTCTTTAGAATCATTCACTTCAATCTTCTGCTCCAAAGGAGAAGGAAGAAAAAAAAAGAAAACCCAACCCAAAAACCCCACCAAAAAAAACCCAAAACCCCCACAAAAACCCCGAAAAAGCCCCAACCCAAAAACACCACAAAAAAAAAAAAAAAGAGGGAATCAGTGTATAATACTGTGTTTGCATATAGCATCCAATATCCTACTTTTCCCTTGCTCAGCCTTCTTTTTGTCTCCTTTGCAATGGTATTCTGTCCTATGTATAGGGGAAGGAGGTAGGGCAGCAGTGAACAATGGCTTTGGTTATTTATTTCAGGTGTTTAAAATACTAATTTAAATGTAAAATATATGGTGTGAGTGCTCATTCTGTTGTTTATAGCTCCTCTTCCCCAGCATTCTTCCCTGTGGGTTGTGCACCTACCTTTCTCCTACACTTCTTTCTCTCCTGGGAAGCACCTGTCCTCTGCAACTTTTCATCCTCTTTGGAATAGACTGGTGGCTGTCTTAATGTGAAGACACAAACTGAAGAAGCAGTTTGTTGATGTCTTGACAGATTCATAGTCAAAGTTCACTAAAAATACTGGAGGGAGATCATGATGAGTAATATAGAAAGATCTACTGAGTCTGGAAAAGGTTTTGAAAGAGGGTGAACAGTTAAGGAGCAGTTTTCCAGAGACCTGTATTAAAAGTAGCTGTTACATTCTTGTAAAAATTTTTCTGTATTATCTTAAACTGATTTTGAAATTTCTATGAGTATTTCATTGTTATCGAATCTTTTGTTAATTTATTGCTTTCAGATCTATCTTGATTTCTTCATAGCTTCCATGGATCTCTGTTCAGATAGCTTTTTTCCCCCTTGTAAAATATGACAAGTATGAAATTTCTCAGACTTTTCTAAAGATAAAATGTAGGACAGGGTGTGCTGTTAGCAACAAATAAATTTTCCTGTAACATTAATAAGGATTTAAAGCAACATTGCACAAGGTGGAAATTGGCATTGCAAGATTTTTTAATAATTTTAATGATTAAAAATCATATCCGAGTTGCTTTACCAATGTATTGCTGAAATGTGACGTAGGCGTTGTGCATTATGATACTGTGTAGCACGTAATCCTGAAATTATTGTATCAGATAATGTTAGTGGTTGTTTAAAGCAACTGAAATGAAATTATATCCAGCCATTCGCATAAGTACGCATTTGAAGTAAACATCCTTAATTTCATGTTTTAGAATGTCTTTCAAGTTTAAGCTTAAAACACAACATAGAGATTATAATTAGATTTGTTTATGGAAATGGAAAGTTTCCTGATGGAGAGCAGAGGTTATGACCTATTTACTGCTACTAGAAAAGATTGCCTGTGTTGTTAGAAAACTTCCCTAGCAGCAATTTCAAGGTGATGATTTTACTTATTAAAGAAGTAAATAGATGAAATTAATGTGATCTCAGTGTAGTGCAATCAATTTTTTAAAATTTTAACTGATTTTACATCTTTCTTTATATATTGCAGTTTTTTGTCATTTAAATGTTAACTTTGAAAAATACTAGTTTGGATTTTAAGGGATTTATGTATAACTTAAATAATGATGTTTGAACTTTTAAGCAGTGAGATACTTTTATAGCATCATATGTTTTTGTTGTTTTTTGAGAGACAGCAAAACATTAAATGGCAATTTAACTTCTTTGAATTAGGCACAAAATACCTTAATCTTTAAATAATAAAAAGCCTCTCATACTCTAATTAATTTTTCCTTAAAAAGCATTTTTCATTGCAGAGTTCTGTGATTTATGTTTTATAGCTCTTTTACGCTTTGTATTTTTCAGTCCCAGAAATCCTGGATAGAAAATACTTTCACGAAGAGGGAGTGTGTGTATATTATACCAAGTTCAAAAGACCCCCACAGGTAAATGAGAAATGATTCAAGAACACATTCCATTCCTGCTCTTTAAAATTGAAAAAAGTCAGTATTGTAAAGAGATAGATTATAGGTAATAGATTTTCGGACTAATTACTTTATCTGTATAAAGTACTGTCTTTAGTAAGTGATAGTAGTAATACTGGTAGAGTTTACCATCAGTAAGTGTTACAGGTATAATTTAGGAGTTCCTGTGCAATGACTGAATTTGGTGTCACAGATTCAATAAAATGAAACTGAAAATAGATTCAAATAGATATAAATAGATTCAAAGTTTGTATTTTAAAGCAGTTTTGTCTTCCCAAACTGTTTGCTATTATCATTAGGGATTTCAGATCAGATTTTCTTTTTTTTTTTTTTTTTTAGTTTCATATATTTGAAACTTTTTTCTTGAACTTTAGAAAACCTCTTTTTCACTCTTTTCCACAAAAAAAAGTTACAAATATCTTTTGTTCTGTTGGGGCAGGGTGGTTTTTTATAAAGTTTGGTTTTAGGCAGAAAAAGAACAAAGTAAATGCTGTAGAATTTTGCTTATTGTAAATAATTCACCACATTCCTTGAAACCATGTGACATTAGAAGCTGTTAGAATTTATAGGACATGATTGTAGGACATGGAAAATTTGTAAATGCAAACAAAGTAATTAGGAAGCTGTTAGAATTTCCACAAGCAACAAAATGATCTTCAACACTTGCCTTTTTAGTTTAACCCATTTGTTGCTTACAGTGGACTTTACAACTTTCCCATCAGATTTTGCCCTTTGGTTTCTAAGAATTGCTTACTGTTGTTCATGAATTATGTGTAAATGAATCAGCCATAGACAGGAATATTTGGTATATTTTGTTGATCAGTACCTTTGTTAAGAGTTTAAACTACAGTTCAGGATTAAAAATGTAGATGATTAATAGCAGCATTGTTTCTATAGGGGACAGAATTTAAAAACTGATTATGCTTAAAGTCTGGAAACAGTTTAAGACTACTGTGTGATATCTCTATTTATATGGTTTTGCATACTAACTCTTAGCCATAATTAGTTTTCTCCTGCTTATGAAAATTACAGAAAATGATGGTATAAATTTCTCTGCTCTGCTAATTTTAAATGCTAGGAAAATTGATAGCAGGAAAAAATGGAAAATGTTTAAGATGGAAGAGGGTAGAAATTTTATATAGACTTTATATGAAAACACTACTTTGTAAGGTTTGTTCAAATATATCTCTTTCTGTACATGGAACTGAAAAACGATCAAATAACCTTCCCACACTAGCAGTTCAACTTAGATGTGTATTGGAAGGATCAATTTCTAGAACTGATTCAACAATGTATAGCTTGAATCCAAGAAAATGCTGGTTTGTAAGTAACTTCTCAGCATCTAGCAAAATGTTTCAGTTGGAGTACTGTAGATAATTCCTGGGCTTCTGATATTAATGGTTCAAAGCCGGAAAGCCCATCTGAAGTCTCAGAATTGAAGTTTTTGCATGTTCGTGCATTTTTAGTTGCCAAATATACTGTAGTTATGTACAATAAAAATAGACAAGTTACCAGCTTAAAAATGGGTGAACTTGGGCAGCAAGTTTTCCATTCCCTGCAGATTGCTTTTGTTCAGTAATCTTTGTGCAAGTGCATGAAGTGGTGTGAGTGGTTGTGTATAGTGTCTCCTCTTAATACTGAACCTGCAGTTTACGCCTATCTTTAAATATTTCTTACAGATGCCTTCCAGGATGTCAGATCTGTCAGCAGCTTGTCAGGTAAGAGTCCTTTGTAATTACAATGTTTTTTTCCATTGAAAATGAATATTTTTTTTCCATTAAATAAGCACTTTAATAGGGTTTTAAAAAGTTTTGTTCAATATTGCAAATGACAAGTTGGTGAAAGGGTAGATATAAAACAAATACAATTAATTAATAAAGAACTGTCTGCAATACATAGATCACAGATTTATAAATGTTATATAAATTATTTGGCTTAAAAAGAACGATTCACCTGGCCTTCAACTTGCTATCTCAGTGAATTTCAATACCTAATAATTATTGTAATGTATTCTTGCTATAAATACGGCAACAAGACTTGCTCTGGAAAAGGGATTTATATAATATTCAGAATCCTGGCTTTCTAAATCTGATGTATCTTTTATAGATGAAAGAAGTTATTCTCTCTTTTTTTCTAATAATAGTAATTATTAAAGTATTCTAAATGATATGGTTGGGTGCAGGTGCTGTTGCGGTCGCTTGGTCAGACAACATGCTTGTTTTACTGCAAGTCTTGCTATGAAATACTCCGATGTGAAGCTGGCTGAAAACTATAATCAGGAAGTAGAAGAATGGTCAGTGGAAAAACATACAGAACAGACCTCTACTGATGCTTATGGTGTAATCAACTTTCAAGGTGGCTCTCATTCTTACAGGGCTAAGGCATGTATGACGTTTGCTTTTTTCTTACTCTAAATATGTTGGTAGAGGTGGTCTATGCTTCATTCAACCTTATTGAAATTGAAGGCTGAAAACATCACCCATATTGTGACAAGCTAGTAGCCTCTTCTAGTAGTTTTTTATTGTGTTCTGAATTCTTCTCAATTTCCATTTTAAAATATTCATTTTTCATAACCAGTTGATCGGATCTATCAGGATTAGTTGTATTCATGTGCAGACTTAACCCTCAAATTGCAAATGCTGAGAAGAATTTATAATCACTTCAGCAAAACATTACATTAAGAATTTAGTGTCACTGTTTCAAGCTTCATGAAAGTAGAACTTACTCATCTGTGCTGCACGCTTCCTACTATTAAATTTTTGTAGCAGGTGTTAAGTGGCATCTGCTATCTTAACCTTCTCTTCATCATTTTCAAACTCTGAAAAATAATTTAAAATTATGGACAAATGTGGAGTATGCTTCTTTAGTAGGCATGGTCAAGGTGATTAAAGCATGATTGTGCTGATCAGAGTAATTAAGATTTTTGGGAGAAGACTTAGTTAAAAACAAGCATGCCAATAAATCAGAGCTTTGGAAACCAACTCTCAATTCACAGACAAATGGAAATTCTGACTCATTCTCCACAACCATTTTGTAAAAGATTTCTACTTGTAGAAATAATTTAATGCTTATACAGTTATAAGCTGCAAGGGGTTTTGATACAGTGTGGCTCCTATGGCAGAACTGGAGTGCTTGAGTGAGGGAGCTGTGTTCTTTATGCAGCCAGCAGAGTCCCGAAGGATGATGCAGTGCTCTAGGTCAGATCATCTCTGTGAAGAGAAGGGCTCTTCACAGAGTTATTTCATGTTCATAATAGCAGTGTATGAGTTCTCTGTATGCTTAATATAGCTTAAAATTGCTGCAAATCCTTTTCTAGCAGTGCAGAAATAGCAAGATGTCTATACTCATTTCCGTGCTTCTGCAGGGTGCTAGTGGGGTTGCTCAGACCTGTTTATTGGAATAGTGACTGGTTTTTAGTTAGAACTAGATTTAAGTAGGGCTCAATTTCTATGTGATGTCCCCTCCCTTATTGAACAGCTTGTATTAAAGATGCAGCAGTATTTTAAACTGATCATTCATCTACTTAATCTTCCATTGTTAAACACAGTGAGTTAAAAAGCTGCTAGTTTTGAAGTTTCCTGTTAAAGAATGTAGTTTTCCTTCCCACCAGGAATACAGAAGAAAAAGCAAACAACTGTCTTTTCTGTAAAACTTTTTGCAGGGAACATGCAAGCTTCTCCCCAGCATATGACATAACTTTCAGAAGTATTTCTGGATTTCATCTAATTTAGCGACCATCCAGTGCTTTCATGAAGCCTTATTTTTCTAGGTCACTGGGCCAGTAGGATGGAGTAACATAATCTTTCTGTAGTCATTCCCGTTCTAAAAACTTGCTTTCATAACTGTTAACGGTCTTGCGCTTAATTCTGTGCTTGTTCGTTTATTGCTGCTGTGTTTTGAGAACGTGAATTACATTTCCATTATCAGGAACAGGATATTATATCCTGAAATCCTGGTTCTTTTTTTTTACACACAGATTTTGTAATGATTTAAGAACCTTTTAACACTCTTTTTGTGCCTTCAGTATGTGCGATTGTCGTATGACACGAAGCCTGAAGCTATTCTGCAACTTATGCTTAAAGAATGGCAGATGGAGTTGCCGAAGCTTGTTATATCTGTACATGGGGGCATGCAGAAATTTGAACTTCACCCACGCATCAAACAGTTGCTTGGCAAAGGTCTCATTAAAGCTGCAGTAACAACAGGAGCCTGGATTATAACTGGAGGAGTGAACACAGGTAAAGAAGTACCAATGAATGTGTGCAGTTCACTGGACTACAGTTTATATGATCTAGAGTTTTAATGGCTGCATAGCTTCATCTTAAAGCAGATTAAATTTGTGTGCGTTTGGTCAAGTAAAATTAAAATAATACATTTTGAGCACCTGTAATTGGAAGTGAGCTGCTCTTTTGTCTTGTAAAGTGAAACAACACAAAGGTGAAAGGTTGGGGTTTTGGGGGCATTTTTTGTTTTTTGGGGGGAGTTGTTTGGTTTTGAAACTGCAGGAGAAGAAACTTAACGCAATTAAACCAAGTACAGTAATGTACTGGAAACTGTTTAGTTCTCGACTGGCTGATGTCTATTTCATTGAATTACTGATGCATAGTATTGGTACTTTGTTTCCTTCTGGTAGATGTAATATGGTGCTTTTTCCTTGATGTTGCATTAAGTAAGTTCCCAGACCCTTAAAGACCCAGTTAACTAGTAAAAAGTTGTATTTCTTAATAAGATGCAGCATTCAATACATTGAAATCTGTTTGTGCACAAACAGGTGTTGCAAAACATGTTGGTGATGCTTTAAGAGAACATGCTTCCAGATCATCTCGAAAGATTTGCACTATTGGGATTGCTCCATGGGGAGTGATTGAAAACAGAAATGACCTTGTTGGAAGAGATGTAAGGATAAATTACCTAATTGAAATAACGATTTACCTGACTTATTTTTTGACAAATCTGCTCAAGCGTATGTTTTCACTTGCTGTGCATCATTGGAATAACTGCTGTGAGGATACATTGACATCTGACAGTTATGCAAGATGAGTGTAAACAAGTTGCAAAATACAGATGCACTAGAGGAGGAGCTTGTTCTCAAGTACTTAATCCTTCTTCCCTCCCCCTCTAATATTACTGAATCAAGTAACAAAAATGCTAATGTATTACAGAAAATTCACATTTGCATAGGATGATAAGTTAAAAAAAATTGATGCAGAGTCTTCAATGCTACTTTAGGGAAAAAACAGACATAGGTTTTCTCTAAAGACATCTTTTCAAAGGATATTTCCTGTTATTCTTCAGAACAAAATCCTTTTGTGATTGTTACCTGCTTTCCTGCACAAAGTTAAGACCTGCAGCTCTTGATTTGTCCTGATCCAAGGCATGCTTATATATGTTTCTTGTTAAGCCACCAAAAAGGTGAAGTTTCATAGAAACAAACATGAATCTTTACAAGTAAAGAACGTTGTTGTATGCTTATATTCTAGGTGGTTGCTCCATATCAAACCTTGTTAAACCCATTAAGTAAACTGAATGTCCTAAATAACCTCCATTCCCATTTCATTCTGGTGGATGATGGAACAGTTGGAAAGTATGGAGCAGAAGTTAAATTGCGGAGAGAACTGGAAAAAACTATTAATTTGCAACGGATCCATGCAAGTAAGTAATTCTGGTGCCTGAGGGCTGAGTTTTACTATGCTTCAATGAAGAAGATACTTCCACTAAGCACCTGAATGAGAAAATAGAAAAATCAGTCTTTTTTTTCAAGTCTGAGTGATTATTTACAAATTTCAACTGCTGCTTTGGATCCTGGATATTGCTGGTAGGTTTAAGATTTCTCTGGGACCAGTAAGGAGGGTTCTTTTGAACGAAGTTGTCAATTTTTGCTTTGATAAAGCAAATATACATCACTTCAGTTGTTAGTATGTTGTCAGGATTGACTGGTCTGATTGATTCGTGGTTTTGACACTGATGACTTGCAGTTTCACAGTAGGGCAATTGAGTTTGTGGAACATCTGTGTTTGTGCAAAGAAACTGTGAATTTGTGTGTTCCCAATTATGGAGCAATTATGGTTTTTATCTTCTAGGAATGCTTTTGCAATATTCCCTGTCAGTAGAGGGTTTCCATGTGACTGCAAATTGTATATGTGTCATCTTTGGAAACTGTTTGGGGGGAAGGCATAAGGGGAGTTCCCTAAAGAAAAATATTCACTTTTCTGTATTACTTCAGGAATATGAATATCTATGAATAATCTCTTCTGTTTTGTAGACTGTATTCCATTGTATTTGTCAGCTTCTTTGCAGTGCTTTCTCCTCAGCCCAAAGTATAAACAGTGCTTGAAACTCTGCATGAGCACCAGCTAAAATATCTGACAGGCAGCATTGTAATTTTTATTCAATAAAAGGGGATACTTGATTTATTAACTGTGTAAAATCAATCTTAGCATTCCCGATATAACACTGCTTTTTATTATTTATTTGCAACTTCATAGGAATTGGCCAAGGTGTGCCTGTGGTGGCACTTGTATTTGAAGGTGGCCCCAATGTCATACTCACAGTTTTAGACTTCCTTCAAGAAAGTCCTCCGGTGCCAGTGGTAGTATGTGAAGGAACTGGTAGAGCTGCAGATATATTGGCATATGTTCACAAGCAGACTGAGGAGGGAGGGTAAGTCCTATCTAAATATGAACTATCAGTCATATGCAGATGGTTTTTGAGACCATTCCTGAATTAATTCATACAAGTGCTTTTTCTGTAGAAGGACAAAGGCTAAAATAGCAGAGAGTGTAACCTTGCCTGTGATGCAGCTTTCTGGGTTGGCTGCAATAATAGCTCCAGCTAAAGACCAAGACTTACAGTTCTAGGTTCCTCCCACATACTTTGTACCAGTTGTGCCAAATTCTGTAGCATATGCTTGCTTGAGCAATACCTACAAAAAGGGTAGGGAAAGCCTATACATCTGTATCCTAAATTAGGGGAAATATCTGTTGTGTATCTTCAGTTACGTGCAGTGGTTTTGTTACACCATTGTAACTGGAGGACCCAACTGTCAGTTTAAATGTCCTGCTTCAAATTTTAACAAAGCCACAATAACTTAAATGTGACTCTTAAGTGCACACAACAGAGTGTTACTCAACACAAGTCAGAGCTGAGTAGACCTTCGACCTTCCAGAGGTGCGAGAATAGCTAGCAGAGTGGTGTGTTACCAAACTGCTTGAAGATACCGCTTGACTACATAGAATAGAAATATTTTCACAGGCAGCTGTTGCATAGTAGTAACTTTCCTGAAAAGGGATCTGTCCTGGTTTAACCTCAGCTGTTTCCTCACTTCCCTACCAGTGGAATGGGGGAGAGAATCGAAAGGGGAAAAGTGAGACAACTCGTGGACTGAGATAGAGACAGTTTAATAGGTAAAACCACACATGCAAGCAAAGCAAAACAAGGAATTCATTCACCACTTCACCTCATCAGGCAGATGTTCAGCCATCTCCAAGAAAGTAAGGCTCCAAACACTGTAATTCTGAACATCCTGCCCCTTCCTCCTCCTTCCTCCAGCTTTACATGCTGAGCACAACATCAAATAGTATAGAATATTCCTTTGATCAGTTGGGGTCAGCTGTCCTGGCTGTGTCCTCTCCTCATTTCTTGTGCACCCCCAGCCTACTTGCTGGTAGGGTGGTGTGAGGAGCAGAAAAGGTCTTTGCTTTTGTAAGCACTGCTCAGCAGTAGAGAACATCCCTGTGTTATCAGCACTGTTTCTAGCACAGATCCAGAACACAGCCCCACGCCAGCTACTATGAAGGGAATTAACTCCACCCAAGCCAAAACCAGCACAGGATCAGAAAGAGTTTCTATATTGTTTCTTTGAGTAGTCTTAAAGCTGAATTTTTTTGCGTGCTTCTGTTTAGTGTAGAAACCAGTTGTCTGTTTTGAGTGTAGTTTCAAATAATAAAAGGGATTTGATTAGGCCCCCACAATACTTAGTGATTTATACTTAGTTGTGAGACTTGCATAAATCCTTAAACATATTGGGTCCTTATTGCAGGGGTTGCCTTGAAGCCAAGAGGCAGGGATCTAATGTAGCAGTAAACCAAACAGCTTTGTCCATAGTAAGATCAGAAGCAGGTCATATTCATCAGAGGAGTGAGTACTTAATATTTTGTGTCAATATCTTTTAGTTGAGAGTATCTCAGAACTGGGTATGGGAAGGATAGGCAAAGAAGCTGAGTTACTTCTCTGAGGGTAGAAGTAGAAAGTTGTAGGTTGAGCAACCTGGATTTGTGTCTAAAGGTTACCCAAGATTTTTGCCACTGAAGCAGTAATAAGCTTATAGATACCAAGGACTTTGAATGGACATGTTGCAACTAGACATGTGGTGGTGTTCTTACTGTTCATGTATAACAATGTGTTTTCCTGCTTGTTTGTTTGTTTGTTTGTTGCAATCTCAGGAATGTTCCCGAGGGTGCTGAGCCTGAAATCATTTCAACCATCAAAAAGACATTTAACTTTGGTCAGAGTGAAGCAGTTCACTTGTTTCAGACACTGCTGGAATGCATGAAAAAAAAAGAACTTGTAAGTAGATCTTGCCATAATTTTTTTTATGAAAAGTGCATGCATTTGTGGGTATAATACTGAATTGTGCTTCAGTGTTGTGTATGATCGAGGGTCATTAAAAAAAATCCTTCCTGGACGTAGTTGATCTTCCAGGTGTAAAAGATAGACAAATACAGTTTTAATTCTTGCCATTATCTCTGGTAATCTGTTTGTTGTTTCCAAGCCTGTTCGTTTTCATAGGACAGGAGTCTGCTTTGTTTATAATGTGTATGTGTTTTGTATTTGGGTTGCTATCCCTTTTTTTCTTGCTTTGATTTTTGAAAAGGTTGGGACTTTTTTTTTCTTTTTTAATATATCTTTTAAAGCAAAAGCACTTTATAGAGCTCTATATGTAGCCTGCGTTCAGGTACTGGTGTTTCATTTGGACATCATGTTGTGCTGTTTTGAGGTTTAAAATTGTCGTATTTGGCTAAACATGTTTGCTGTCAGGTTAATCTCATAATATAGAATGAACTGGAGTTGTGAAGAGTACTGTATGGTGTTTATAGACAATAGAAAATTGTAATTTAGTGGAAAAAGAAGTTCAAATTGGTTGAAGAGTGTTAAGGGTTTCTGTTATGCTTTTCTTGTAAAGGATTGTCTTGTGTGGTGTGCAGTCAGGAAAACAAAATGAGTGCACTCTAAAACTAAGTTTAAATCTGGCATAAGCTTAAATTGCATTGAAGATAAGGTGACTTATCAATGTATTTTAGTTCCTGACATAAAAGACTGGAGCCAATCGCCTTTGCTTGAAAATAACTTTAAAAATATGTTTTCCTCATTTTACTCTTTTGGACAGATCACAGTTTTTCATATTGGGTCAGATGAACATCAGGACATTGATGTTGCAATACTTACAGCATTGTTAAAAGGTGAGACTTCTAATTTTAAGAATTGTTGTTTAATATTTATATAATGGAGTAGTTATAAAATACTATATTCTGTAGAAATGTTTAGTTTTTAAGCAAATAATTATCTACTATGTTGTCATGTTGCATAATACCCTACAGCATCATAAATGATAAAATACTTTTATATATAATATATATATGATATACATAATATATACATATAAATACTAAATATAGCTTTGTGGTGGATTGCTTGATTTGGCCTTTTTAGGAAAAAAAGAATGCTTGTTATCTTGCACTTTAATTAATTTTTTTTTCTCTCCTTGTTTTTTGCTTCTTAAGGCACGAATGCATCTGCATTTGACCAGCTTGTTCTTACACTTGCGTGGGATAGAGTTGACATAGCCAAAAATCATGTTTTTGTTTATGGGCAGCAATGGCTGGTATGTAGTGGTTGGGTTTAAGCACAATGATATTTTCTGAAAGAGAGGAACCCAGTTTACTGTAAAGAATGAATCTTTTTACTTTTGTCAAGAAAGGCTGCAGAATACTGACATGTTTATTTTGAGGACAGTAATTCTTGCATACTGCACAGTCCTGCAGCTCTTTTGTTATTGTGTATTGAAAATGGTCCAAAATTTTTGAAATATGCTAAATGTTCTGAATAACTAGGGAAGAAAAGACATTGCAAAAGGTGGAAGTTGAATGCATGTTGGTCAGATGCTCCTTTCTTCCTTAGAGTTGCATGGTCATAGAAAGTTCTTAAGAACATCTAGCAAAACACACTGTTGGCAACACTGCAGTGTCTTTGGAGGGGAGGACAAAATGTCTGTTTCATGTAGTCTGCAAATTAGTTTGAAAACTACATTGTGCATTTTGTCTTTTTCCCGTACTTCTGTAAAAATAAAACACAATCTTACATGAGTGTGGAGTCAGAAGTACATACTATAAGGTTTGTTGATAGCAATGATGGTTCTGAGCATTTGTCTCTGAAGCTAATTGGGCTTTACATATTTTATGTATTTATGGTTTATCCAGTATCAATCTATGAGAGCAGCTTAACTATGTTAAACCAAATGTCTGCTGAGTCCCATGTACGTAGGAGATGCCAATGGGAGGAATATAAAACTTGCTGATTAAATCTTCAGAAGACTCTCTCATTCTGTAATTTAAGTTTGGGGGGGTTTCTGAACCAAGGATGGTATCTTTATCGTTCTTGACATACAAGGTTTCCCCATTCCTGTAAGTTAACGAGGTTGGTCTCATTAGTGTAATCTAAGTACACTCACTTTGTGATGCCCCATTTCACTGGTTCTCTCCAGGCTCTACCTTGTTACTTATTTGTTTATAGGTTGGCTCTCTGGAACAGGCGATGTTAGATGCCCTTGTGATGGATAGAGTTGCATTTGTGAAACTTCTGATTGAAAATGGAGTAAGCATGCACAAATTTCTTACAATTCCCAGGCTGGAAGAACTTTATAACACAGTAAGTGAATAATTGCTTTTTAAGCTACTTTTAGAACAGCTTTTTAGTTGCTTGGTGTGCAGCAGTGTGAAAGCCATGGAGTGCTAGTAGCGAAGGCTCTTTCATATGAGGCTAGAGATGAGAAGTGTGTGTTGTCTGGCTGCTTTGTAATGCCACAGCTGCTTTCTGGCTCTTCAGAAATGGTACCACAAAGGTAGTTTGCCAGCAGGATGTTCATCTGTGTTTGATGTTGGGGATGGATACTAAAGGCAAATTGCAGCCTTGTTGTGGAGCATATGAAATATGTAAATCACAGTGGGGAAGAGAACAAGAGAAAGTCAGATGGGTGAAACCTGTGCACAAAATATGAGGTCTATAGATAGTATTGTTATGGTTTCATAAGATGAATTCTGTCTATAGCAGAATGATATAATCATATGATCATAATAATTGTAAAAATAATTTATTTTGAGAACCTGGAGACTTACAAATATTACATAGAAAAATTCTGTTGCTGTAGATCTTGATTTAAGAATTTTAAGGTAGTTTTGTATAATATTAGCAAATTTTGATGGAAGGTTTTTTTGTTTTGTCCTGTAAGATGCTTAATGTGAGTAGTACACAAATGGGACTCAGTCTTACATTAACATTCTCATTATCTGCTTTTGAAGGGGAAAAAAAAAGGGAGAAAAGAAAGTATTCTTTAGCTAACAAAGGTCTGTAAAGGAGTTCATGTAATCAGCTTTTGCTTTTTATTTTTAATTAACCTTTTATGGTGTTGCTTTTGCACACTTGATGTGCTTTTGATTGAGTTCTGTGTGGGAGCTAGAGTAACCATATGTCAAGAAGTTTAACAGCTCATGAACTTGCAGGAAATCAGAAAAGGAATCCGCTTTGGTAAAAAGAGGGAATATTCAGACTAAAAATCTAAAAATCAAGGGAGTTTTTACTGTGAATATCAGTCTCTATGTGTTCCTGTAAATTAAAGTGTTTGTTTGTTAAAACTTGTCTCTGTAATACTACATTTTTTAATAATATTAAAACCCCATAATGTTGCTGTTTGCGTTCTGGTGGATTTTTTTTCTCCTTTGTGGACAAACTATGGGTGTATTAATTATGTCTCAAAACGGAAGTAAAATGCAACAGAAAAGGAAATAGTCTATAGCTAATCCAGTTGTATGAGATATTTGCATTTATTTGATGGCTACTGTTTGAAAACTAGGGGGTTTTGGGTTGTTTTTTTTTTTGTTTTGTTGTTTTTAGCCAATATGCAAAAGTATTTGGCTTCTACTGTAATCTTCTCATGTTGTAATTGCACTCTAATTTCTCATTCCAAATTTCCTCCCACTTTCTTTTTCTTTTATTATATAGAAACAAGGCCCGACTAACCCAACACTCTTTCATCTTGTTCGGGATGTCAAACAGGTAATGCTGCAATGTAAAAACTTGTAAAAAAAGATTTGTATAAAAAATTAAAATCTGTCAAACTACTGAAGTTGTGGGGGATTTTGTTTGGTTGTTGGTTTTTTTTGTTGTTTGCTTTTTTCTTTTTTTTTTTAAATTTTTTTGTTAATAATTTCTCATGTTTCACTGGTAATTTAATCTTGGGTTCATCAGTTAG
This sequence comes from Loriculus beryllinus, assembly GCA_039877255.1. Classification (NCBI taxonomy): domain Eukaryota; kingdom Metazoa; phylum Chordata; class Aves; order Psittaciformes; family Psittacidae; genus Loriculus; species Loriculus beryllinus. The sequence continues at coordinate 12,172 of JBCJKH010053042.1, read as the reverse complement.
GTTTTGTTGTAAGTAATAAGATACCTCTGCAGGCATTCTGTTCTTTACAACATTTGCTGTTCCATCCTTAGTGCTCTATTGCCAGAAAGGTGTTACACCCGATAAGTGTTGTTATTTTTCATCTTACTTATGATTGTTTTTCTTCTTGAGGGGATTGAAAGCTGATACTCCCAGCTAGGAGCAATTCTGGCTGTTAAAACAATAGACAAAAAAAGTTGTATGTTGTGTCCTATCCCCCAGTACCCCATCCCTCCCTGTTGGGACCCCCTCCTCAGATGAACATCTACTCTACTAGGGGAGATCATGCAAAAAAGAAGCTATCACCTTGTCTTTTTTGAAACTCATAAATATGGGGCCATATAGATTATTTTTTTAAGTCATGAAGGGTTTAATTTATTTTTTATTTAGAGCCATGATGTAACATGTAGAAACACTCTAAGCAAGTTTAAGATTGTAATTAGGAAAATTAAAAATGCCTTTTGTCTTCCCAGGGAAATCTTCCCCCAGGATATAAAATCAACCTGATTGATGTGGGGCTGGTTATTGAATATCTGATGGGAGGAACCTATAGATGCACGTATACAAGAAAACGTTTTAGAGCGATATACAATAGTCTCAGCGGGAATAATCGGGTATGTGGCAGTTGGATAACAGGACATGCTGATTCATGTATTCTCGATTAAAAAACCCTATTTATTTTGGAGAAAAATTGAATCCATATTGTTTTGCTCTTGTCAATGGACTGGTAATAGTAAGGCCTATGAGGGCAGCTGGTAGCTGTTTTGGTGTTGAGGATAAACAAAAAGTTTTGTTCTTATTCTAACACATCTAAATTCCTTCTTTGTTATTTCCACTGTCCCTACTCATAGGGGAAGAATGGGCACTAAACATGCAGATTCACCAGGCTTGAGTTGCAGATATCTTGGCTTCTTGTAAAACAACAAATGGAACTGTATACTTTGTGACTTCTTAAAAAAACAAAACATAACAAAGAACTTGTTAAATATCCAGTAGAAATTTTGATGGTTGTTGTTATGTAAGTTCCTCACTGTTTCAGTTGCACAGTAACTGTTTAATTGCTCAACTAAGTATCTAGATATGAACAGATTATTCTGTAATGCTTAAGAGTCAAAAAACCAAACCAAACCCTGATCCCTTATTCTTCTTGCAGCGATCTGGGCGAAATCCTTCAAATACTACTCCTCAGATGTGTAAAAGCCATGAGCCTTTTGGTAACAGGGCAGACAAGAAAGAAAAAATGCGCCATAATCACTTCATCAAAACAGCACAGCCATACAAACCAAAGGTGTGGATGTGTGAAGGGAACATGGTGGGGTCTACTTTAAGTAGTTAGAAGTGGAGAACCTGGTTTAAATCAGGGTGCCACTGAAGTATGAGTAGCCGCAGCTCTACTGACTTAAAAAGCTGGAATTTCAGCCTTGCTTTTGTGCTTGTTTATAAACTGCCTAGCATGCTTATGGGATTCTGTAGTGTGTTTATTGTTCTGTAGTAGTCTTCTGGATAAGCTTTGATATGTTAGGGAGGAAAAAGCTTATCTTTGGCATTGTTCTAACAATGGGGGGGACGCACATGACTTGTAGGTGGAGCAAGATTTGACCTTATGTTACTGTAAGCAGTCTCCATGAGTTTCCTCATTTGTATATAGTTATGTTAGTTAACTGCTTTGCTTTTGATCTATAAATCAAAGTAGTTCAGTCTCCCAGTTACTAAAGTGAGTTGGACTCAACTGAAATTCCTGAAGAAAAGTTCCAGCTGCTTTTGAAGTCTTCGGAAGTTCTTTTTTCTTTCTATAATTATATGTAATTTGGTATTGGATCACTAAGCATTTTATTTCAAGTTACATAATGACCAAGTTCAGAGATTTAAAATGTGGCTTTCCAATTTTATTTTAAAGATTGACACTGGTGCAGAAGAGGGAAAAAAGAAGAGAACCAAAGATGAAATCGTCGACATAGATGATCCTGAAACAAGACGTTTTGCGTATCCACTCAACGAGCTTTTACTTTGGGCAGTGCTAATGAAGAGGCAGAAGATGGCTCTTTTCTTCTGGCAGCATGGGGAGGAGTCCATGGCAAAAGCCTTAGTTGCTTGCAAAGTGTACCGTTCAATGGCATATGAAGCAAAACAAAGTGACCTTGTTGATGATACTTCAGAAGAACTCAAACAGTATTCTAAGTAAATTACATTTATATTGTTAAGATCTTGCCTTGAAATTTGCAATAAAAGTAGTGGGCTATGTAAGAATAAACTCCAAAATTGTATTGGCACACTTGAAGGTAATTCCTTTTTGCAAAAAGGATTAAGTGGCACTCTGTAGAATTTTTACATTAGATATTGCTCTCCCTTGAGAGCTGTTACAAGTCAGGATTTATAGTTAAGTTAAAATGATACTGAGTGTGCCATTTGCTTACTTCCGTGTAATTTCCTTGCATGTTTTAACAGCTCTTTGTAGCCTGCATGTGCTTTTAATAGCAGTCACAGATTTACATGTTGTAGTTCAAAATTACTTTTCAGTGAATCTGTACAGAAGGGACAGGTAATAGTCCCTTCAAGTTATGCTACTGGGAATTTGAATGTACCAGAAAATTCAAGCTAAGCTCAAGATCATTTCTATAGATACTATATTTTGTTCTGTTGATTTGTTTTCATTCTAGCGAGTTTGGTCAACTGGCAGTTGAACTGTTAGAACAGTCCTTCCGACAAGATGAAACTATGGCAATGAAATTACTAACCTATGAGCTTAAAAATTGGAGCAACTCGACCTGTCTGAAGCTAGCAGTGTCATCAAGGCTTCGTCCGTTTGTAGCACATACTTGTACACAGATGTTGTTATCAGATATGTGGATGGGAAGATTGAACATGAGAAAGAATTCATGGTACAAAGTAAGAATTGTCATAATTTATTCGTGTGAAAAGGCTAAATGGAATTCATGCTTAAATGGAATGAAAGCATGTGTTTAACTGCTGTTAGTGTAAAGCTGTCAAAATTATAACTTACATTAATAAATCCTGTAAAACAGTCTTCTATAACATAATCAATACTGGAAGTGTTTATTGAAAACTCTTCTTTTGACACTCTATTATCTTTTCAAATAAGGTACAGAAATGTAGAAGGCAAAACCCAGGCAAGTAGCCTTTAATCACAGGCTTAAAGAGATCATGTGAATACTAACCCACTAATAAAAGCATAGTGGTAAAAAAAATTAACAGACAGAATGCCCTTTATAAGAATATAGTTTCATGCATTTTGGCTTTTTCCAGGCAGCACATAAGGCCTGATGTAGAAAAGCTTTGTGTATATCCTATTTTGGAGGAAGATACTGAGTGAAAGCAGGGCACAGAATTAAATAAGGGTAGGCAAATCGGGTAAGATTTCCAATGATGCCCTTTGTGATACCAATCAACTGAAATACAGGAGCTGGTTATTCCTTAGAGATGGTGTACCAAAATCTAATTGTTGCCAGGAAAATAATTAAATAAAACTTTCCTACAAAATATCTATGAGCATCGTTTACCATGTGACCTACTAAAATCTTGTTTAATAACTGATTAACCATTTTCTTGCTTGCTTTGTAACTGGCTAATCACAGTAAAGAGCTTTCACTTACTCTCTTCATCCATACCTTAGCTCATTTTTCTACCATAGGTTAATAAGAAAATAAAAAAAAAGGAAAGAAAAACCCCTAAAATCATCCAACACCGACAAGACCATAACCTGCTATATGCTTTCTAAATACACCTTGACAGTACAAAGTTTCATGGGTTATGGGAGTAGATTAATGAACAGAGTGCAAGCAAAATATCTCTGGATCTTCAGGCTTGGAATACATTCTTTCTACTTGTGGCTTTTAATTTTGGAATTCGTTGATTCTTCCCTCTGCTATATCTTCAAGTTAAGGAACATTGTATATGTATCATACATAGCTTCTTAAGTATGTATGTAAGTAGCAACTACTAATAATTGTCTACTTTTTTTTTTCTTCTAAGTGAAATTTGGGTAATATATTTTCAGAGGATATTCTCTGTGTTATTTCCTTCTGATACTTTAATGTAGCTGTGAACTATTTGCACTTAGTTTTCATCTTTTCTAGGTGATACTGAGTATTTTACTCCCTCCTGCTATATTGCTGTTGGAATATAAGACCAAGGCTGAAATGTCACATATTCCTCAATCTCAAGATGCACATCAAATGGCAATGGATGACAGTGAAAACAACTTCCAGAATGCAGCAGATGAAATACCTATGGTAATGTGAGGCAGGGGGAGATATTAAAACCAATGATTATAACTTAATTATATTTTAAAATCAAAGAAAGAGTTAAAATTAATGTCCAAAAGCATGTATTTCTGTATGTGACGTTAACCGTCCTTTCATTTTAGGAGGTTTTTAAAGAAATAAGGATCTTGGACAATACTTTAGAAAAGCATGATATGGAGACTCCAGCAAAACCTAAAAAACTTCCAATTACGCAGAAATTTTATGCATTTTATCATGCACCAATTGTGAAGTTTTGGTTTAATACGGTGAGTTTTCTTTTGTGTAATGTGTATTTTATCTGGAAATCTAAAGCAGATTTTTGGGTTCCTTTCCCAGCATGTGCCTCTGTGAATAGAATCAAAGTGTAAGCCCTATTTTTAGAAAGACAAACAAAACCCCCTTACCTTGCTAAGCTGGAAATGAGAAGTACTTCGTTTTGAAGAAATACATAAGCACATGCAGTGCTCCGTGGTTCAGGGTTTTTTTTTTCTTAGTTCATAATGTTGGCTTTGAGAAATACTTTTTTGTTGTTAAGATTAATTAGCATAAACATTTTCCATCTATCCTGAGTAATTAATTTCATCAGTTGCTAGCAGGAATTCTGTAGTCGTTTATTAGACTAAAGTGTTCATGCACAGCTTTGTTTAAATTACTGTAATAGAAACTCTAAAATCTGTACCAAAGGAAAACTAGCTGTAATAAGAACAAAGCTTTGCTAACACTAAATAGCTTATTACAGCTATTTTTCCTCTTCTAAGAAGAAAATGGTTTTATCCCCTTACAAATAATTACTTGTCTGCTTAAAAGGGTAAATATAGTACTATAATCCTACTTGAAGCTTTTATTGTATACCACATCAAAGGAGTCCATGAACATCTATAAAGAGCCCTTGAGTAACAACATGTATAATTTTCATTGCTTTTTTTAGTTGGCATACTTAGGATTCCTCATGCTCTACACATTTGTGGTTCTTGTAAAAATGGAAGAATTGCCATCCGTTCAAGAGTGGATTGTTATTGCTTACATTTTCACGTCAGCAATTGAGAAAATTCGTGAGGTATGTCTGTAACAATCTGGGATTTTAGTTTTCTTTGTCAATTAAACCAGTATGCTTTAAACTGTGTTTATAAACAAGTTTTATACGAATTTTGAAATGACAGAAATTTTGGGTTCCTCAGGCCCAACTGAAGGGGTGGAAAGAAGGGCTCATTTTTCTAATAGCAAATGCCTCAAAAATAGAAACCAATATACAAAAACCAACCAATCAAAAAATGCCCCCTAAAACCAAAATTTCTTTTTAAATTGTTCAGCAGGAGGAAACATACATCCTTCTTGTCTTTGTTGTGAAGCTGACACAGTTTAAACACGGGTTTGGATTTCTCAGTGTAGAACAGCTGCACGTGTAAATAGCTATTTCATTTTTGCAAGTATAAAAATGATACTGATTCATATATTTCAGTGCGGGTCCCTGTGCAGTGAGTGTGACCATGACTTTTACTTTTATTGCAGATATTTATGTCAGAGGCTGGGAAGATTAATCAGAAGATTAAAGTGTGGTTCAGTGATTACTTCAATATCAGTGACACAGTTGCCATTGTCACTTTCTTCATTGGGTTTGCATTAAGATTTGGAGCAAAGGGGAATTTTGGTGAAAACACTTACAGAGAAAATTATGTCTTTGTTGCTGGAAGAATAACATACTGTCTGAATATCATTTTTTGGTATGTGAGATTACTGGATTTTCTAGCTGTAAATCAACAGGCTGGCCCTTATGTTATGATGATTGGGAAAATGGTAAGTACGACTTTTGTTACTGATTATTTTTTTTTCCCAAATTGAAATATGTTTTTCTTGCTGTGTCTATTTACAACCTTTTTCAAAGTTTTATTGAGAGAGGTTGCTTATGCTGGTTTGCTGTGTCAGCAACTCAGTGTGCAGAATTAGGTAGTTGGAATATAACTTGATGTGTTTCAAAACAACCGTTGATAGAAGGCTTCCTTTATTATGGAACTTTGTCTGTCACATATATGTAAAAAACTGTAAAAACTTCCTTCTCTAGTCTGTTTTGTTCTTAGATGTCAGAGACTTGAATGAGTGTGGTGATGCCTGTTTTTTTCTTGATTCATCTAGCATTGCTTCCTTTTTGGGTCTGAGATGCATTTATAGTCTTTGTTTTCTTGCCTTTATGTTCTCTAATGAAAGAGTTTAACTTCTTTTGTGTCCTAAAGCACCTTGTATTTTGTGCTGGAAAAAACTGGGAATAGACTGTGGCTCTGTTCTGGTCTTCTCTCACACAAGCAATATTCAAACTGTATAAAAACAAAAACCAGTTTTACTGTCCGTGAGCTATTCTAAATCTTTAAAAGACGTTAATGCTTGAAAACTGTATATAGGAAGGTGGAAGAGTTTTTGTTTTTCTTGTTCTGTAAAGTGATTTCTACGAAGTTGAATCCTGCAATTCCTTAAAAATGAGGGCATCAAGTTGCTCATTTCTCACTTTGATTTCTTGCAAGAGGTATAGGTTCTGTGTTTCAGCCCTTGGAAAGCTATGTGTTTTGTGGAGCTGTTGAGTGCACTTAGGAAGGAATGTTCCTCTTTATAAGCTTCCACTCATCCACAATAGATATCTGAGTTACAAATGAAATAGTCTCAGTTGCCTTTGGCTGAGGATATAAATACGCTCTAAGAAAGGACAGGAAAAAGGCAGATTTTTTTTACAGGGTTTATTATTTAACAGAATTTTCTGACTGAAATATAAGTGTCTCAGACTCTTTTCCTTCTATACATAGAATTCTGTCAAGCTTCCCCAGTCACTGTAAAAGTGTTTAATGTTGTGAAATCATAATTATAACCTTGTGGGTTAACTGACTTTTTTGTGTTAATAGGTGGCCAACATGTTTTACATTGTGGTAATTATGGCACTTGTACTACTTAGTTTTGGTGTTCCCAGGAAGGCAATACTGTATCCTGATGAGTCACCATCTTGGACTCTTGCTAGAGATATTGTGTTTCATCCATACTGGATGATTTTCGGTGAAGTGTATGCCTATGAAATTGATGGTAAGACACTGCAATTTTGATGCAAATAAGGAGAAAGCTTACTTTGATAAGGTCTTCTCAAGATCTATGAATTTTTGATTTTATGAAATGAAATGCCCAGTATTGTTGACCTTGATTCCATTCTTTGGTTTCTCTCTTTGTGGGTTGTAGCTGTGTAACTTCTTGATTTGACCTTTTCATTATTCTTTATAAAGCTTGAATGGCTTAGAATGAACACTCTTAATGAATGAACACTTAATTGCAATTTCTTACAAGGCTATTCCTAGAAAGATTTCTGTCATGACAAAATTTTGGCTGTGGTGGTGTATTACTCTTTTTTAAAATCCAGTAATATGATTATACTGTAGTATTAACCAGAAACGTTGTCTCCTGTATTTTTCTACCACATTCCTAAATGCGTGGAGACATTTTGAATTGCAGAACCAGTGCATCATAGCTGATAGTTGCAATCTTTACAAGTGATCTTTTTTATCTTTTCCGTATCTATACTTGTGGGAGTTCTAAAAGTTGTATGTATTTTTCTCTGTATCTTTTTCCCAACACAGTGTGTGCAAATAATTCTGATGAAAAAGTTAATCATCTTTGTGGCCCAGGAACATGGTTGACTCCGTTTCTTCAAGCTGTCTACCTCTTTGTACAGTACATAATTATGGTTAATCTCCTTATTGCATTTTTCAAGTAAGAATATGGATAATTGTTCATTTTTGCTTTGATAAGTTTCCATTTCATTGCAATGAGATGAGAAGATAAAAGGAACTGATGCCAATTTAAAGCAATCCCATCTGCTGGAAGTATTTTCAGGTTCTAAGGCTGGTCCTCATCTCCTCATCACTGCAAGTCTGTGAGAAAATGTGTAGTGTGGCTGGTACATGTCATATCTATGAGGCTTGGGGAATCAGAAGTTTAAGCGAATTTGGAAGTATTTTGTAATTTCTCAAAAATGAAACAATAGTTTCTTGATCTGTGTTTTTACTGTTATTCCTAAATTCATTTAATTTTCTTTAGTTGTTTGAGTTGAATAGCAAACTGTCTTGCAGTTCTGTGTTTGATTTATAGGAATAAAGAGCTCACTGAAATTTAACTAAGCTCACTATAAGCATTAACATTGAAGAGTGACAGGCTGCAGAATTTATGTGGTCTGATGCAAAACCTAGGTGTTTAGTTAGAAATGTTTGTTTCATAAGCTTGAAATTTTATCTCAGTGTAACTTACTTCTGAGGAAAGGTACTGAGATGTTACCAGATGAGAATTTTGTAACCCTGTCCTTGATTTGGACACTAGTATTTTCTTGAATGTGTTTTCCACTCTCACTAAAATAATCTGTAGTAAAAACCCAAAGTATTTGCTTTTGTCTCTTACTCAACTAGCTTCAGCATTGTTTAAAGAAAAAACCCCAAAACCAAGCACCAACACCCACTTCCCCTCCCACCACCCCAAAAGCCACCTTGATGTGTTAATATTTCTTCTGTTCTTCTGTTCCCTTTCAGCAACGTGTATTTACAAGTCAAGGCAATTTCAAACATTGTGTGGAAGTATCAACGCTATCATTTCATTATGGCCTACCACGAGAAACCTGTTCTGCCTCCACCACTTATTGTTCTCAGCCACATGGCTTCCCTGTTCTGTTGTGTATGTAAAAGAAGAAAGACAGACAAGACTTCAGATGGACCAAGTATGAACAGTTATTATCCAAAAAAGGCAGTATTTTTTTATATGATTAAAGCAAACTGTCAGAAAAGTGCTGTGTTCTTAATTATGTGTATTCTCAAGAAAGTCAAAGAAGGTCTTAATTTTCCATGGTTTTAATACTGGTTAAGACTATTTCTGTTCAAAGTTTCAGTGTTTCTGAGTAGTATAATTCACAGCCCCTAGAAATCTCCAGTCAAAGTAATTTCTGAGAAAACCAAACAAAACCAGATTAGATTTGCTGTTAGTGTTAATGGGCAAAGATTTTTTTTTTCCTGAAAAATTCTTTTCTTATTAAACTCTTCAAAAATTTAAAAAGGGGATAAAAACTTTAATACATATACATCTTCTTAACTGTTGTATCTCTTTTTAGAGCTCTTCCTGACAGAAGAAGATCAAAAGAAACTTCATGATTTTGAAGAGCTGTGTGTTGAGATGTATTTCAATGAGAAGGATGATCAATTTCATTCTGGCAGTGAGGAGAGGATTCGAGTCACATTTGAAAGGTAGAATATTTACAAATAAAATTGCTGAATATAGGAGCTTAGAATTTCTTCAGGCTTTTAACATGTGCTTTAAGGCGGGCAACATGCAGCTCAAGACCTGGAGTATTTATGCAAACTTTAGATGATGTCTTTCCATTGCTATGCAGAAACTAATGTGGGATTGATGCTTCCTGGTCTGTAGCAGCATTCAGTAAGCTGAGGCAATCATATTATTTAGTTTCTCATGATTCTTTAATAAACTGAATAAATTTGAAAAAGTTCTGTAGGCCCTCTGTTGATATTTTTTTGTCGTTACTTTGTGATTAAATTATGTACAAATGTGTGTACTGTAGTGAATGCTATCTTGAAATTTCAGCAGTTTTTTCCTCATTAAATGAGCAGAAAGGGTTACAAAGATGTTTCCTTTGCATACTGAGAAAAATACCTTTCATAGCTTTTTTTGTAATTTGATTTTTCTTAGGGTGGAACAAATGTGCATTCAGATAAAGGAAGTTGGTGATCGTGTCAACTACATAAAACGGTCATTGCAGTCTTTAGATTCACAGATTGGCCACCTACAGGATCTCTCTGCTCTAACTGTGGATACTCTGAAAACGCTTACTGCACAGAAAGCTTCAGAAGCTAGCAAGGTTCATAATGAAATCACCCGGGAATTGAGCATTTCAAAACATTTGGCACAAAACCTCATTGAGGATGGCTCTCTAAGATCTTCGGTGTGGAAAAAGCACAGCATTGGAAATGTCTTTGGTTCTTTTCCACAAGGAGGCCTTGAAAGTAATAATGCTTTACTCTGTAATATTCCTTTACGTGATGAAAAAGATCCCCAACATAAGACAATTGGTCAAGAGTTAGCTCCAGTTCCCCGAAGAGAAGAAAAAAACTTCCAAGAGGCAGGTTCCTCAGGCAGTGCCTTATTTTCAAAAGCTGTTTCCCCTACAGAGCTTCGCCAGCGAATACAGGCTTCAGAGATCTCAAAATCCACTAGTAAAAGTAAAAAATTAGGCAATTCATCCAGCAGCATGCCACATGTAACATCCCCAACAGCTAAGTTTTTTGTTAGTACTCCATCTCGGCCCAGTTGCAAAAGTCAGCTGGATTCTTCAGCAAAGCATGAAGAGACTGTTTTCTCTAAGGCTACAGAAGGAGATAATAATGTAGAATTTGGTGCATTCGTGGGTAAGTATAACAAAGTAGATTCTGAATGTCCTGCAGTCGTTATTAGCTGCTCTTATCCTCTTGCTTCTGGCTCTGCTTGCCTTGCTTTCACCCAACCTTGTGTTGAAAATGGAGGATACATTAATTGTGGTTTCATTCATGATGAGAGTGACACTAATGGTAACTACAGCTGCAGAGTTGACAAATGTGATCACCAGTCCACTGTCAACTTATCGAAGAGCAACCCCCAAAGGAAGTTCTTTTTGTCAACTGGCGACTTGACATCAGCAGTCAACTGTAGCGGCTCACATGGAAAATTGAATATTAAAGATGAACTTTCCAAAAGTCAGCATGTCCATGCAATGGAACTGCAAAACCAAGATTTATGTTCTAACATCCTTATGGGACTGCTTCATAAACTGTGGACCAAATCTAAGCCACAAGGTTTGACTTACCAAGAATTGTATGGTATTTTGGGTGTATTCTGGTTGCAGGTGACTTTATTCTACCATTTTGCTCTGCTTCTTTTTGCTTTTAACATCTCTAATTTCCCTGTGTTGCTTGAATTTTTTTGTTTTAACTTTAATTATAATTTCTTTATAATTCTGTCATATAGACAATATTTTTCTGAAAAACATTAGCCAGTTGTTGAGTGTAGCAGTTCTGTGCAATTAGCAGCTCTACAACTTGGTACGGGCACTGTAGACAAACTTTTTGTGGTTCATAAAGCTCCTACCTTCTCATTGCATAAATCAAAAATATTGTCTATTTCTTGACGTAATTACAGAAGACTTCTTAGGCTGATGGAATCCTGAACAAGTATCTTTGTGGTATCTGTGTCAAGCTGAGGGATCCTCCTATACTATGTTTCTGAACACTGTTGTAACTGGGATCTTCCACTGTTGCCTAAGCTAATGTATCTTCTGGCAGTTGTTCTGGAAGCGTCCAAAGTCCTTTTATTAAATACAGCGTTATGCCTCCGCTCAAGTTTTGCTTAACAGCAAAAACGTGCACGTCTCTGGTTAGAGTTACTTGCATATTTGAACAGTAAAACAGTGGCAGATTCATTGCAAAACACAGGTGTGGGTTTACTAACTGATTTCTGTGAAGTAGATAATGCTTTAAGTATGCCTAGCGTATGGCAAAAGATCACAATCTGGAGTTGTCAGGTTGCCTGCAGAGGTTTGTCTTGCCCTGAAAGGTTTGTTGAGGACATAAAAGTTTAAATCTTTCGACAAGAGTTTGTTCTACTCTGTGAAAGTTGGAATTCTAAGCAGTTACCTACATGCACTATCATTTTATATTTGTGTATGTGTAGGAAGAGTATCTACACATTTGTACACTCACGTGCTTATTTGTTTATCATATCCTTATGGTTTAAAAAAAGAAAACTTTTTAGTTCAGAAAGCAAGACTAAACAGAAATAAGGGACAGTGTTTGTCTAACTCTTACCTAATCCTTAAATGTACTTCACCACTAATAACT
>JBCJKH010053036.1:0-15520 GCA_039877255.1 Loriculus beryllinus | reverse complement strand
TTATGAGTGGTTAAGGGTTAAGTTGGTCTTGTAGCCAATTCATGCCATTGGTACTGGCTTCCTCAAGAATTTAGTTCTGAACATATATTTGTTAGAACCTATAAATAAAAAAAGGCTCATGAACACCTGTATTTTCACTTTTAGAATTATCTAAGCATCTTTAAGACAGGATAACCAGAAATCATAAGAATCACTTATGAGAGCAGAATTATTATTTTAGAATACATTTTCATCTTTACCCTGACCATATGACTTCACTGCAGGTTAGCCTGAATGGCCACAACTAGCCTTGCTAGAGTGTGGGCTTTTCCACTACAAATTTTCCATATCAAATACCATGCCTGCACTTTACTCATGAATGTAGCCATTTGTATTTAGGTCCTTTCTGTATGGACCTTCACTCTTTCCTGGCCAATGCTAACAGCTCATCTGCCCAGGATGAATGGTAAACTGGCTCCAAAAGACAGCTAACATTTGACTGGGCTTTCAGTGCCTCCTCAACTATTTGTAAAGCAGAGGGTCTCCACTTAAATTTAGAAGAGTCAAAGTCAGTAGCAGACTGAAGATACACTCTTTTTTGATAGTTGGTACGCGTTAATGCCCTGCACACACACATAAACACACCCACACCTCATTTTGTTTTGAAGTGCTGAATTCACCACCGTATAGCAATTATCCAATTCAAAAATGAGTCATATTAACTACCAGAAGAGTGAAATCTGTCCATGCAGTAACTTTCAGCATTATAAATTAATCTGAATAATATCCTATTGGAGTATTTGTTCCTGCCTCTTAGGGGAAAATGGAGGGGCTGGTTTAGTTCGGCAGCATAGAAGTTAGCCATGCAAGGACAGGCAACAGGCAGGCAATTCAGACAGAACCCAAATCAAGTGAGGTCTGAAAACCTGATAATGCAAATTTCAGCTCAGTGTGGGAATCCAGTGAAACCTTCAAAGTCATTGTTATTCATTAAGCAGATTGAAGGAGCGAAATGAAATTCAGCAAATTGTCCGCCTCTGCAGAGTACAATATGTTCATTTTGAAGGCAAACCAGCGTATGGATGGGAGGTGAAGCACAAGCCACACTTACTTCGTGGGGAGGAGTGAGGGGTCAGATGTTTCTAAAAGGTCCGTGTCCCTCTCTCAATGCACTTGCACTTGCACCTCACTGGCCTGTCTGACCCCGTCAGTATGCACTGGTGATGAAGTCCATCTGTCCATCCCCAGCTGCTGCATGCGCTGATGCCAGGGCACCAAAAGTTCACAAGTGGCAGTCCCACCAAGGTCCCTTAGGAGCCAGACTCTTGACTGATCCTTTATTAAGGATAACCTCTGGTTCAACCTTGCTCCTGTGGTATTTTGTAGGAGGTAATTCAAATTTTCTGTGTGGCCAGCTTGATTGAAATACAAAGCTAAGAGGGGGGTAGGGAATCCTCTTCCTTCAGCCATTGTGCATGTTACCTTTTTCCTGCCATTTGGGGAATTCATTTGTTATAATTACCCAGACAGAACAGTTTATTACTTGCTCTGTGACAGTTTCCATCAGTGATGAGAATAATTTTTTTGTGGTGACCCACAGAAAGAGACAGTGTTCACAAAAGGACCATGTTACTAGATAGGATCCACATGTCAGGAAAAGAACCAAGGGAACATTTTCTCCCACATAATGGGGGAGCTGGGTTAGCTCACTCAGGTAGTCAGAGCTCAGCACCCTCTGCTCCCACTTATTCTTTTTGTTTATCTCATGATATGTTACCATAAGCTTCAAACCCACCCTCCCTTCATGGAAACACAGTGATCATGGCTGGGTTTCAGCCTTGCCTACCTGTCTGCCATGCTGCTTCTCTGCCGACTTGGAGGGTGAGATCTGTTCCATCGTTTTCTGAGATGAGTAGCTCCAGAGAGGATACTACCTTCAACATCAGTAGGGACTGTAGTGATAGGACAAAGGGTTCAAACTTCAACAGGGGAAGTTCAGGTTAGGTATAAGGAAAAAGTTCTGTACTGTGAGGGTGGTGAGGCACTGGAATGGGTTGCCCAAGAAAGTTGTGAGTGCTCCATCCCTGGCAGTGTTGAAGGCTGGGTTAGACAGAGTGAGGTGTCCCTGTCCACGGCAGAGGGGTTGGAACTGAATGGTCTTAAGGTCCTTTGCAACCCTAACTATTCTATGATTCTATGACCTAAGTTTAGAAATGCCTAGTTCAGACAGCCCCCACTCCTACTCATGGCACCAACTCCACCTGGGAAACCAGGAGAGGAACAAGCACTTGTCAGATTCATCAGATCAAGGATAGATGTCTGCCTCAACGTGAGAGGAACAACTGTGTCTGCACTAACTGCAAAGGGAGGCTGGGAAAAGTAGCTGAAATGAACACACTAGATGAAATGTAGACACTGACATTAGGTGGGATGACTCTCACCCAAGGTAATTAGAGGCTAGCAGAGTTAGTTTAAAGTTAGTTAGTTTAAAGCAGAACACTTTTTCCATCATCTACTTTCTCTCTTTTCTGAAGTAGAAGTGGTAAGAAAACCACTTCTTCAAGGTCCCAGAGGCTGAAGATTGTAGCACGCTGCTTCAGAGCTTGCTTGATTGGTATTTAATTTCAGTCAATCATCTTCTCCTGAAGAAATATCTCACCTATAACATATCTCTGAACTTTGGGGGGTTATTTTCCATAGAAGGTTATCTTTTAACAGGAGTAACACCGTGTACAACTAAAGTTTCTTTCTTCCAGAGAGTTCACAGCACTGCAGTTGTTAGCTGCACCTTCCACCACATTACAGTCCTCTCTTGTCACTAGAAATACACTGATAAATAGGGATTTCTCTCCAGGGCAAGCCTTTCCTTGATTTTTGCAATGCTTAGCAAGACAGGGCACAGAGCAATGATTAAGGTCAGTCTGTCATATCCTCATATGTGGTGCTCTTGTAACAAAGTAATAGCTGAGCCAAGGAGCTCTGCGTGCTCATTACACCACACACCCTCCCTGGTTTGTTAATTGTGTTTGAACAATGAAAAGTCACTCTGGAATTAAATCTGGCATGGAAGTCCTCGAGAAAATGTGACTTCACTTGGGACACTTGGGAAGCATGGTTGTGGGGGCAGATTTGCCTGCAACTTACTGCACTGATGGCTGCATGGCCCCTGGGCACTTTGGGGTGGATTGAGGCCACCTGCAAGGGTACCTCGGGAAGATTTAGGCACCAATGAGGGAATTCACAGAAATGGTGAGCACTTTAAAAAGCCTGCACCCCTACCCCTGGCCATGGAGAGAGGACAGGCTGCAAACAGGGGCAGCCCCACCGCAGCACAAAGCATCAGAGCAGCCTGGGCTGGTGGGGCCCCAAAGGCATGTCCTGTCCCACAGACCTGTGCACCCAGAAGCGTGAGCAGGCAGCCCAAACACAACCCACTAGCAAGAAGATTTCCAACCAGAATCCTTTGCTCAACTAAAGCTCATTCCAAAATCGTTTAAAAAGTCAAATTACTTATCTTTTGGATGGGAAGACAGTGAGACAAAGACCTGAGCCACCCAGCAGAGCCCTTTTGCTGCTGTGTTTGCTCCGCTCTTACTCCTGGGGCTTTGCTGTCTCTGATACAAGTGCGAAGTTCAATTGCCATAGCAACAGCATCAGGCAGGTGCAAAATGCTGTATTTTCTCTGCTACATGTAAAGGAAAATCTTTTTGCTTCAGGGAAAGGGACTGTCAGCCATAATGAAGATTGTCCTCTTTTCTTACCTGAAACATAGCAAGGAAAACTTCTTATTGATTTTTTTGTGAGGGAATTGGAGCTCCAAGATTAATTATCTTCTACAGTTTATTTTTGATACACAACAGGTATCCATATCTACATATAACACCTTCTACAAAGCAGCTGAGAGAATTTCTCTCTGCAGCAGACAGGGGTGATGAGAAGGAGGTGAAGTTGCATGGAAAATGATGCTGCTCTTCCCAGCAGCCCCAAGAGTATTCTGTCCAGAGCACAGGTCAGTTCTGGCAAGGCAGAGGTGTCAGAGGTGGCCCAAGGAGCTTCCTTCCTCCTTTTCAAGGTTGCAGGGGCTAGTACCTGAACCAAACATGTAGGACACGCCTCCCTGTCCAAGACAGACCCAATTTCCCCTCACTGTGCCCCAGAAGTAGCTTTTTCCAAAAGGAACAGTGCTGGGATCCACCCAGAGCTCAGGGCTAGGCCAGCAGGACGTGGCATCACACCCACTGAGGCACCCTCCACTGCCTTACCTTTGAATTTTGCATACCTTGGGAAAGCTGAAGGAGAGGGGTGTCTGACAGCACAGCCCAAAAGCACACGTGTTTTCATTACCTGAAACCTTGGTGGTGTGGTCACCCTGCTCAGGGGACTGTGAAGAGAAGGGGAAGGTGTTTGCCCCTGTGTTGCACAGCCATCAGCCAGTGTACTTCGTAATATTTTTGTTCAACCTAATTATTGAGGGCTGTTCCTCATTAGTTTGAAGTGGCCCCTATTCCACCCTAATGCTCTATTTTACTATTGAAATACCAGAAGTAAACAATTCTGGGACAGAGGTCAAAGAAGCACTAATTACAATGAAGGGCTGAATCCCAGAGCATCCTAAGTTTCTAAATCATTGGTACTGATTTTTGTGTCCTTCTCTTTGAGTTTTGTTGCATTTTTCTTTTCCTGTGGTTGTTTCTGGTGGTTTAGAACAAATTATTCCTTGTCCCCATTAACTTGTAACCACAATTACATTACCAGAGGGGAGCCTGGCATGCAGATATCATTCCTCTCGAAGTGGCAGCCTTGGCAGTCAAGAGCTCTTCTCCATCCGAAACACCTCCTAACCTACAGCTGACAAATACGGCCACCTGGTGGTATCTATATGAGAAATGAAGGGCACACTTTTACAGTCAGCAATGCCAGCAGAAAAGAAGGAAGAATGGTGTACAAATAGCTATCAGTGGTCCATCCCACACTGTTGCAGAAGAGTATTAAGCAAAACAACTCTCCATAGTTGTTTCTCAACCTTTTCCATTTATTTTTTATTATACATACGTATTTCAAAATTAATTTCAATTTGAAGAATGAGGTCCAGAAACAAGCTGGCATCACAGTTTTTCGTGCACTCTTTGTATTGCAACATTATTACTTGAATAAGAAAGTGTACAGGTAAACCATGAGAGAGGTGAGCAGTGTAGGTGTGTCTTCTGATGATGAATGGCTCTGTGATGCTGCATAATAAATACTGATTATTAAACATGTATTTCCACATTACACAGTGTTTTCTTCAGTTTCTTGGCAAGTCAAATCTGAAGTAACCATTTTGTTTATTAGCAATGCTATTAACAATATCAAGTATGTTACAGATCAAAAGTGGCCAAATGTGAGACTATTTTGTTGACAGAGATATCTTTGATCTGTCAAGAGAGTTCATAAAAGAGCAACAGAAGAGCAGCAAGGCCACCCCCTTTGCAGGCACTGAAGGCTGCAGATAACTATATTCTGAATCACAAAAAGCACAAGTTCAAAGTAACACATGTTAACAGCCCTCTCCAATGCAACCTTATAGCTAGAAACAATGCATCTAAAAATACATCTGCTGATGAGGTCAGTAGGTTTATCCCTGGTGAGAGTCAGAAGGGTGGGAACTAAATAATAATGCAGAATCAGAAAAAATAAAGGCTATAGCAGTGGGAAAATAGCAAGCTCTTTGTTCATAGCTTCAGCTTTCCTGACCAGCTCCAGTATGCGAAGTCTTTCCTGCCTCTGAAACTTCAAGTTCAAATGATCACCGCCCACAGTGCAGCACAATTGTTATAATAAAAATGTGCTGAAAACCAACATAAACAGCTACTAAAAAAAAAACCATTTTGCAGTAGAAGATTCCCCACCCCTTATCCTTGAGTAAAGACACAGATTTGGTGTCATGGCTCACTAATTTACTCATCACTAAACAATGGTGTCCACTAACAGTGTCCAACAGTGTCTCTGTGTGTAGGTGAAGATGAGATGATTAAACTGTACTCACAGAATCCTGTTTTCTGCAGTGAAGGGTTTCCTGAGAGCTCAGCTCATGCCTGGCACATAAGATATTTCCCTGCTCCCACAGAAGCCTTGTGTGAAGAAGCAGCAGTTCACAGTCTTCTTGTCCTATGAGCATGCTCTTCAAGCCATCACCACAGCCAAGCTGCCAGAAACTTACAGAAATAGCAGGAAGTGGCAGAGCTTTAGTGCAGGCAAGAGTTTTTCCAGTGAGCGAATAAAAGACAAAAGTTAAAATCTGTGTTTGCTTTGAGGAGAAGCAAAAGAATTTCATGAAGAGCCTGACACAGGACTGCTTGAGCCACTGCAGAACAGCAAGCAGAGGTGGAAAAAGCATCAGCCAGTGCAGTAGCTTCAGTCATCCACAATGCAATGCCTTCCAGTGAAGGAATCCAAACCAATTCCTGCTTCAAAGCAGTAGCCTATTTTAAAGGACTTATATGAAGAATAGAAAATTTGGAATTAAAAATAAACAACCTCCCAAACAAGCTAACTTGGCTTAATAGTAGTGTCACGCTGTCTGCTTGCTGTTAAGGCACAACTTACAGATGTGTGCTGGGCTTGCAAATCACACAACAGCATCTGTGCCTTGGGATCAGTCCTGCCCCTAAGTCAGCATTTTCTCCCTTGATGTCCCAGAACAACAGTTGACCTTACTGACACTGCTGCTCTAGAAGAGATAGAAGGGACCACTTGTGTCACTAAAGCAACTCCATTGAGGTGAAAGCACCACAGCACTCAAAGCAAGCCCCACTGAATCACGACGTCCCCCAAAGAAAACTCTCTGTGTCTCTGTATCTGCTTCCATCACAAGTGCCAAAAATGCCCCTGATTTCAGCTACAGCAGGATCAGGTGCACTCTCATGGGAAAGGCAGAGCCATCCAAGCAGGGAAAATTGGAGACTATCAAATAGGATAAAATACAGCAATTGTGAAGGAATCCTTTTGGGAAATTTTGGGGAAACTCAGCTCTGTATTTCCATTATTGCTGCTGGAGTCGTTTCATGAGACAGAGGGAGCTATGAAATTCCAAGTCACCTCTATAGGAACAGGGATGGCAGGTTAAGACTAAGTTATTTTACAGCCAGTGTGCTTGTTCTGGTTTTTAATGTTCTTGAATCTCTTTAGATAGCAAATCTGACAAGGTTAATAAAATCCAGACAGCTAAGAGGCAGCAGTGACATTGCTGTTTGTGGGGCATCAAACCAAGAGGTCAAGCACGCTGACTTCAGCCATGTTACACTTGGGATAACTGGGACCCATGGGACTTTTTCTCAGTTCCCAACTGCACAACAACACAGTGTTGAATAACTCAGGGTGTCTTAGCCCTGGCACACTCTGCAGCTGAGCACACTCCTGCCATTGCTTTCTGTCCGGCACTTCTACTTTGATACACAGCAGCATTCAAGCACTGCTTCAGGCTTGCCTCTCTGGGCTAATCCAGGGCTGCACTGAGCTGTGCCATACCCCACCAAAGGGCTGGCACTCCAGCAGCACTGACCAGGTCCCAGGTACATCTTTGCCAGCCTCCACTACACCTCATGACTGCTTTTTGCTGTAAGACAGCCCTCATAGGACGGGCTGAGCGGTTCATGGTTATCCCTCCAAGGATCTTGTGCTTGCAGCCCATACATCGCATAGCACACAACTGTCAGAGTCGAGGTTTTGGTCTGTTTTTTGAAGTCATTTGCTTTAGACCACACATGAAATGCACAGAAGAAGAAATCATCTATATGCTGTGCATCCTCTCTTTGCCTCACTACCCTAAATTGGTTTTGAAATTGAGGGAAATTCATCTCAGGAGAGAAGCGTCTGTTCTCTCTCCAGACATCAGGAGCACGGCTGACCTTTGAAGGATGGAGGCTCTCTGGTTTCGCTGTCTGTGTCTTTCAAATGGGCCCATGAGACAGCTATATTCTCTTTTTTTCTACCATGAGGTAACTCTATGTCTGCTTTTGTCAGGTGATCAAGGTCCCTCACAGCAGAAGACAGTTCTTAGGGAATAAAATGTCTTTTCCAAATAATCACATACGACATCAACAAAATAAAGCTTATTTAAAGCATAAGCTAGCAGATTGTTATTTACCCTTGGAATTGCTTTCACAGACAGAAAGTAAATTTTATTTGAAGCAACTATTATTGTAGATGAGGGGTACAAGGCTGGTTTTCTTCAGGAAAAAATCCCACTATTGGAGTTATAAATTCTAAATAAAAGGCAGAGGAAACTTCTCAAAGAAACAAAAATTAAATAAGCATGTTTAAGATACTTCTAAAGTATGTTTTTATTGTAATCTGAAGACTTTGCTGCATCAAGTGCATGTGGAATTCCAATTTAAGCCTAAATTTTATCAGCTGTTTAAAAGAAACTGCAAAGTTCTCCTCTCAAAGACAGACCACCCTTTGTAGAGCAAAGAGCAGCTGTGTACCAGGTTCTGCAAATTCCTCATACTCTGCCTATCGTTAGACACAAAAACACCAGTCAAGTGTATAGCATTAATCATATAGGTAAGTATTTGCAGAACAGAGCCACCATTTGATCCTGCTGTACTGCTGAAGATAGGCAGTATTAGAGCCAGGAGACAAATCACAAAGTCAGGACATCCTCTTTCAGCTGTATCTGCTCACTAAAGAAGTCTCTGAATAGAAATGAATGGAGTACTGCCTAATTAGGCAGACTGGACCAGACCTGACATCCACGGAGTCTTTTGGGGGAAACTGGATCTGGATAGAAGTCATGATTATATCTTTCTGACATTGGCTGCTGCTGGAGGGAGAATACCAGATGAGATGTACTGTGCTCCAGCAAGTGCTGAGTTCTTAATTTAGGCACTTTATGGAAACTGTTGAAAAACATTCTAATTGGAACCAACTTCTGCTTCTCCAGCATATAATTTTCCCCATTTTTTAGCACTGAGGCATTTGCATGAAAACAAGCTCTTTGTTTTTAAAATTCTACTGCTCTTGTTGTTTATTCCCCACTGGAATTCATAATCCTGTGTTTGCACAAAGCACTGTAATTGTTTGCTGTGGAAGTGTTTCTATCAAAAGGAAATGATTACTAATAATCAAGAACGAACAGTTGCATTATAGAGATTAGCAAAATAAGCACCATTCTGATAATAATGCTAATCTCCATGAAACCAATCTCTTCAAATGCTTTGAAACATAGACACATCCTGGTGATAAAAATCATCTTTAAACATGAAGAGCAGTAAGAACCATAGGAGCAAATACAGGTGGAGGTTGGCTGCATCAATGGGAGACGTGCATTTTGCAGCTGGCAATAAGTTCAAATTTCCACCGTGAGTTGAATATGTCCCAGACTTATATTTGTAAGACTCAACCTGCAGTTAATGACTTCATATAGGCAATTCTTGTGGCCCAGAATACACACAGTAGTGAACTATATGAAAAGCAAGATTCTCCATATCATCTATTTCTAAAATCCTTGAAAGAAGGAGAGGCTTGGCTGGTAGTTTACGTTATTTCTCATATGTTTACTGCAGACATGAAAGGCTTCATTTTCTGGTTCCTGAGACTCAGAGGTCTGGTACAGGGGATTCTGTTTCTAAATATCCTGGGGGGTCAATGAAGACAGTCCTCCAAAGTGCTTTTGACCAGATCACCAAATCTTGGGACAGTTTTTGAAGTCCACAAAAGCCTGCTGACACATTGCTAATTCCCTGCAGACCTTCAAGGCTAAAGCACTTTCATCCTTATGAAAGAACTTCATAATTTTCCTTTGTAAAACACATTTCTTCTTTTCCAGTCCACTGTGATTCCAGTTTTTAACCCAGAACCATGCTACTTCAGCGTCATTGGAGCAATTTTTGTTTTGGAGCAATTCCACAGGGACCTGGCCACAGGGTTAACCTGTGTCAGACCTCAAAAGGAGTACCCTGCTGCCTGCCAAGTCACTCCAGATCAGGTTTATCTCAAGTCACAATTTAAGAACAAAATGTTTATTTTAAAACACTAAAATTCAATCATGGAACAACCTTATAAAAAGGTAAAATAAATTGCTTTAACAAGGCACATTTAACAGTAAAGATCCTCCTTCACAGCAACTAACATCTACTTTTTTTGTTTCTAGGTTAAACAATATCTCCCAAATAATCGAGTTCTTTTTTCTTCTGAGATTGTTTTTCCCTCCTCTTGCATCTTTTCCTCAGTCCTCCCACCTTCCCTCTCCCTGGGAGACAGTGAACACAGGGTGGCACAGGGATCCCTGTGCTCAGATCATTCCCCCACACCAGCCCCAGCTGGGATGTTCAAAGCTTGATTTCTTCTCCACTGCAAAATCTCTCTCCTTGTTGGCTGTGCCCGGGCATTAAACACCACTTGGTGTTCCATGTCCAGTAGGAAGATGAAGAAGTGACTTTTTTCCTTTCCTTTTCTTCTGCTTAGGTGGTTCTACAAACTTTTCAGGAAGCAAAGTTAAAAGTCATGCTCCTGGCTTCAGGCTGCTGGTCTGTACCAGCTTTCTGAGGAAACATGGATAAATCTTATGCATGATATTATTATAAGTATTCATGTATCATTCAACTAGCTTTATTATATGAGTATCACATGAGTTTATACATGTTACTTCAAAGACCACAACTGGGGATGGTCCCTTTATTGTCTGCAACTCCCTAAGACACAGCCTCTGTTAGCAGATCCTTTGGGGACACTAGGAAAGCAAAGTGATGGCATCTCATCCACTATTGCAATGGAATACAGAGTAACAAAGGAATGACACGTCTTCACTGGAGCAGTCTGTGGTGGTGCTTCAGCCTCTCTTCTTTCCACCACGCAGTTTCCATGCAGAGAGCATCCTGGAGCTGTGGTTGCTGGGCACAGACTTTTTTTCAGGTCTGGCTATCACCTGCATTATATGACTAAGCAAAACAGCCATACAGTTGAAGACTGTCCCACTCTGTTTACCTAACAGTTCGGTTAAGTGACCAATAAAAGACAGAACTGGAGATAGCATCCAAAACCACCCTATCCTTAGCAGCCATGCTTCAAATGAAGTTAGAGCTCCTTTGAAGCTACTGCTTCAGAGGAATATGCAGCCTAGTAATTGCTTTGATTTAGGATTTAGTTCAACACACATCTTTCTAAGATTTGTGCATATCATTCTTCAGTAATATCATGGAATTTACTTCTTATAATATTTTTGCAGAACCAGAAAAGCAATGAAGAAATGAAGAAGTAAGGAGTCTTCAAAATAGTCATCTTCACAAAATCATAGGTTCATAGAATCCCAGAATTGTTTGGGTTAGAAGAGACCTTCAAAGCTCATCTAGTCCAACCCCCCTGCAATGAGTCTTCCAGTCTGGCTTTTGGCAGACCAGGAGACATCTGAGTTTTAAGGTGTGGCACAGAGGTATGTCCAACCCAAACATCATTCTGACACGTAATCGTGAAAATATAGCTCCTAGAATGGACTCATGCACACATGAAAAAGATGAAACTGAAATATATATATATATAATCACCTTTTATTACAGGGTTTGACAAAACCTGCAATC
Organism: Loriculus beryllinus; assembly: GCA_039877255.1. Classification (NCBI taxonomy): domain Eukaryota; kingdom Metazoa; phylum Chordata; class Aves; order Psittaciformes; family Psittacidae; genus Loriculus; species Loriculus beryllinus. The sequence goes on along the minus strand of JBCJKH010053036.1, from coordinate 3,986 downwards.
TGCCCTTTTATTAGAGAAAGGACTGTGTCTTGTCTGTTCATAACGGCATTTTTGGCAGGGCTGGAGGTGCTTCTTTCTCTGTTTTGACAGATAGAGAATTCAAGGTCCAGGTACCACTTCTTCAGGTGCAGCCTTTGTCACTAAGTGAATTGTTCAGTGGTAATATCACACAAGAGGGCTTGAAAATATCTTTCACCTTGCTCTCTTCATCAAGAAGCTATCTCTCTGATAAAAACACACATTGCCAGACAGTGAAAATGAAGTGGAATCTCTCTCTCTTCCCTTGGCCAAATAAACTGCAGTAATGTAATAAACTAAATTAAAAGCCAACTGATGTGGGTTAACTTAAACTTGTTCAGTAAATAGACATATAGCTGTAGTCACAATTTGCCAGTGATCTCTAGCATTTATACATGAGTAACGGCCCTCAAACCCGATATGGGTACAGAGAAAGCCTTCTAGAACTCACATAAGATGAAAAAAAATCAGTTCAAACCAGAGAAATGAGACATTAGTATGCAAGCAAAGGGATAGTATCTTGGAGGTGTACATGTTTGGATTTTCAAAAGGCTTTGAACAAGCTCCTCGCCAAAGATTGTTAAGTATGTGAGTTGTCAGGATATGTGTGGGAATACAGTCTTCTGAATTAGTACCTAGTGAGAAGATGCAACACAAAGGACACAGATATGGTCCAAGTTCACAGTGAAGTGAATTTCTCAGCAGGATCCAGTGAGGATTTGAAAGACCTGTATTAAATAGCATATCTATTTGTGACCTGGAAAGGAAAAGTGGGGGTAAATGAAGCGACAGAGGTCACAGTGAGTGTGGAGTGATTCAGAGCAGCCAGACCCAACTGCGAGGAAAAGCTAAAGTCGAACTGATGGCACAGAGCTGCAGAGGGATTACACGACATGGAGATAATGGCAGGCAAATTTCAGTGTCAGTAACTGCAAAGTAATGCACATGGGGAAAAAACATAGCCTTAAACTACATCTGACAGAGTCTAAGGAAGGTATAATCAGTCAGGAAAGAAATCTTGAAGCCGTGTGTTACTTCTCTGGAAGTAACTCAGCAGTGGTTAAAAAGGAGTTTTGGGAATTACTAGCAAAAGAACAGAGAAAAAAAAAACAATCTAGAAAAATTACTATGCCATTATATAAATCCCCAGAACATATATACGTTCAATACTGAGTACCACTCTGGTCATACCATCTCAAAAAGAATATAATGTAATGTAATGTAATGTAATGTAATATAATATAACATAATATAATATAATATAATATAATATAATATAAGTAATTGAAAGCAACTCCAGTGGGACAGTGAGAATGGTATGACTTCCATGACTAGGAGTTCACTTTGGAGATGGTATGATTGAAGGAGTATACAACACAAAGTTCCACAATCACGCATGGTTTCTAAAGTGAACAGAAAAAGTCTGTTCCCTGCTTGCTATCTATCTGGGACAAGTGACATGGTCTGGTAGCAGGTTTAAAACAAAGAATAGGAAGAACTTTTTCATCCAGCACATAACTGTATCACTGAACTGCATGACACAGGATAACGTGAAGTGCAGGAACTGCGTTCATTTCAAAAAGGGATTAGATCAGTTCATGAAGTGCCACTGAAGGCTATTAAACTTGATGGTCTGTCTGCAGCTACTTACTGAGGAAAATCCCTCAACCACAGAGAGTGAAGCTGGAAAAGCATGACAGGTAATGCCATATATCTCCTGTGTATCTGCCCTTGGCATCGGCTGCTGGCCACTGGTAAGCACATACAGAAAGCACTGGGTCTAACCTATTAGGGCAACTCTCACCCATGCATTTACAACAAATACAGATTCCATACAGGCAATCTGTGGTCCAGGTCACAGCCCATTGGAGTTAGAGATTCAGTTTCCTGATGTTCAGCTACATGAAATTCAGTGGATATTATCCTGTCAGATCATTATGAATAAGTTTCTTTGGAGTCAATAAATTATTTTCTCCTGAAACAAAGTCATGGTAACCTCACAGGGATATTGCACCCCAGATTTTGATGAAAGAAGACAGAAAGGACAAGGCAAACCCAGGTCTGGCTCTCTCCAAAGTGCACCCAGCCCATGCAGCCCTTTTGACCTACCCCAGCTGCCTTTACACCCACAGACTCCTGTGGTGTCCCCCGAAACCTGCAACACAGGCACCAGTTTCACTCTTGTGGCCTTCAGCATGGCCTCTACTTTCCCAGACAATGCAAGAGTGGTGAAGAGGGGGAAACCTACACAAGCACAGCCACAGAAGTACTCTATATGGGTCAAGGAAAACCCAGGGACAAACAGTATATAATTGGAACAGAAGCACCTTGCTCTACCGGAGGGGACCAGCACTGAAATGAGTTGATACACCTTGGATCTGACCCACTGACAAAATGATCCTGATATTGGGACTGTTTAGCCTGGAGAAGAGAAGGCTGCGTGGAGACCTCATAGCAGCTTTCCAGTATCTGAAGGGGGCCTATAGGGATGCTGGGGAGGGACTCTTCATTAGGGACTATAGTGGTAGGAGTAATGGGTTCAAACTTAAACAGGGGATGTTGTAGAGCAACACTGAGTAACTGTGGAATTTGATCAAAACCAATTTTCCTGGGTTGCAGCTGAGGAGGCTTTCCTTCACCATCTCGATGGAGGCCTTTGATACCATCCTGCCCTGGTATGTGTGGGAAATGCAGCCAGTGCTTTGGCAGTCCCTTTCCTGCGGCCAGGGAAAGTGGCCTGTGTGATTCAGGCACAGTTGGTGTCCTGCCAGGTGCTGGAGAAAGGAGGTGTGCCTATCTCTTTGAGACCAGTGCCTCTCATCAAGTGTCTTCCAATGCCTTTGCTCTAATCATAATACCAGAAGTTTCCCTTTGTTTCTAAGGACAATTTTTTCCAAGGAGCCCAAGATCAGAATTGCTTTATATAAAACTAAATAATTTAGAAGAGCTGAGGCACATGCTCTTAAATCAGAGACAAACAGAATAAAGTGTTGTCTAATCCATCACCAAAAGCTAGTTGAACTAGCCAGCAACAGTTGTGAAAGGACTGTCTCACAGGAGTCAGTTCAGGGAGTCTTCCTCTCCTCACGCAGGAGTTGCCTGTTACCAGCACTGTAATAAGACTCAAAATGCAGCCTCTGAACTGGTGACTTGCATCACTGATTTAATATTATCTTGGCAGTTTCTGAAAGTCCAGCTGTGAATCTACTTTATTGTATTAACCATGGGATCCTATTTTGTATTCACAGAACGCTTGCTTAAGCACAATATCCTGGGAAGGGTAATAATCCATTGTAAATATAATATAGCCACTGAATGCTTTATTTCATGGCGCTCCTGTCATTTCCCTTCCCCCAAGAACTCTTAATTATTTTTCTAGGCTCTTCGTGCAGTTACGCTATGTAAACATGTGTATATATTTCTCTCTTCCTTCCCCTCCTTCTCCTGCTGTTTGTTGCACTATAATGTCTGGTCTTAACTGATGCAAGCCTTGAGGGGCTTGATGTCCCTGTTCAAGTAAGACAGTGAACTCTCAGCTCTAAAAGGGTTTGTAGGTGCTGCTTGAGTGGAAATAATAATGAAATGTGATGTGGTTTTGGTGATATGTGGTACATGTTTGTGGTGTTTAGCTTGGGATATAAAAAGGCAGTTTAATGACTAGCTACTAAAAAGTAGTAGTAGTAGTAGTTTTCTTGCAAAAACTCATTATGTCTGGAATACACAGCATTTTCTTGTATGCAACAATTCTGCCTTATGTTTCATCAGCACCAGAAAGTGGGCCTTGAGTTTTGCTGTTGTCCGTGGTGGTTGGCAGATAGCATCATAGAATCATAGGCTAGTTAGGGTTGCAAAGGCACCTTAAGATCATCTAGTTCCAACCCTCCTGCCATGAGCAGGGACACCCCACACTAAACCATGCCACCCAAGGCTCTGTCCAACCTGGCCTTGAACACTGCCAGGGATGGAGC
>JBCJKH010053035.1:0-20741 GCA_039877255.1 Loriculus beryllinus | reverse complement strand
ACTTCCTTGGGCAACCCATTCCAGTGCCTCAGCACCCTAACAGTAAAGAATTTCTTCCTCATATCCAATCTAAACCTCCCCTGCTTAAGTATTAACCCATTACCCCTTGTCCTGTCATTACAATCCCTAATGAAGGGTCCCTCCCCAGCATCCTTATAAACCCCTTTATAAGAGTTCTGGCTGGATTGTGGTGGTCTGCTCAGGCCTTCCCACCACTCACCAGATCACAGGTCATTTCCAAGAGGGTGCACCAGCCGTCAATGTGAGCACAACCCCAGGTTTACCACAGAAGGGGTTTTACCAGAACTTCCTGCTTAATGCACAAAATCCAGATGATCAACACTGGCTTAGACAAGGAGGGGAAAAGAACCAAAGGCTGTTACACTCTCTTGTCTTTCCTAGCCACCCTCAGCAGCTTATCCAGGTGAACTTTAAACTGAAGTGACCAAAAAGCATCTTTCTTCCTTGTTCCTTAGTACATACACTGGCTTATTTTCTATCCTATAACTGCAGAGACCATCAGAAACTTGCAGCCCTTGGAGAACACGCGATGGCTGCAGCAGCCACCCTGGGAGATTTATGAGGGCAACAAGCTTTTGGTTTCCTTGGTCACCCTGAGAGGATTTATGGCCCCATGCATTGAGAATGAACAAAGACCTGCTGTTCCTCATCAGAGACCTTATGATTCTGTCTGTGGAGAGGAGGCTTCAAACATTAGATAACATTTGCAAGGAGAAATAGCCATTCCTGGATGTAACACAGGAGATAGGCAGAAAGAAAAGCATCCACAATGCTCTGGGAAATCTCAGAACGTGAAGCTGGGAGTTTGCATTATTTGGAGAAGCTGGAGAAGGAAGGGTAGTTGTGGAGCAGCAAGGAGGAAAGGAGGTTGGCAGCAGAGTTTGTTCTTATAAATTTGGCTTCTGGGATGATTTTCTCTTGGATGTGGTTCAATTAAAAGTTGCTTCAGCACAGGACTAAAGTTCCAGCTTCTTCTAACTACAGAGCACACAGTGCCTTGAGGTCTGCACCAGTAGTCTTGGACTCCCATTTTGAGTGGGCTGCACTCTTTGACATACAGATACGAGGTACCTGTGGGCAGTTTCCGGAGTACAAGGGCTGATAAGCTTTCAGAGACTGCACTGGAGCCTGCGCACTTTGCCCCTCCATCTGTGCTGGGGCTCTGATCTCCCTGTAATCAAGGGCACTACCTTAGCAATACTTTCTAAAAGACTTTTCTATAGAGCCATGACCTGTGTGGTTTTCCTCTCAGCTTGTTATGCAGACTTAAACGGCTGGCATGAGACTTGCACTCAGACAAAATACTTGATTCTGCTAATGGATCTGACCATGAATCCCACACAGCTGTTTACTGTACCTTTTGTATTGGAGTCACCAATGAAGGAGGAAGGAAGGTAAACAGTAATTACTATGCAGATTTCAAAGGGATGTGCATCTGTGCCTTTGGTTTCTGCTTTGTTTGGTGTCATTTTCACAGGACAAAGTGGAGGTTTTTTTTCCTTAACCCTTAAATTAGGAGGGGAAGTATGAATTTGTTGTGATACTAATTGCCACATTCATTTTAAAAAGAAGGAACAAAAAAGCAACAAACAGTAGCACCAGTCCCTGGGACTAAAGGTGCTGCACCTCAGTAAGTGGCTTCCTGGAGGAATATAGCCACAAAGGAGCAAGTTCCCATTCTAATTAGAAGGAAATTTCTGAGACAAGCTTTTCGTTGAAGAAAACAAAAAGGCAGAGCTGACACATCTGATGCATATATTAACACTAAAGACATGGAAATTAATTGGATTTATTACTAGTCACAGCTGTAAAGATGGCTCATTTCTAAGTTTATTTTACAGAAAGTGGCGGGAGGAGTGGTTTAATAGTCATCTCAGTTAAGTTAATGAGCCAAAACTAATGGTCTCTTCTTGTTTAGAGAGGCCCCAGTTCAGTGGAGCACCTAAGCGTGTGTGCAGCTCTCACTGCGGTTTCCAAGGGATGCTTTGCATCTGCTGGAGTGTTTGTTAATGAGTAGGACGCTTACAGATGCTTATGGTCTTGGAGGGAGACGAAGCATTGTTCTGAATGGCAGTCAAACTCAATGGGATGATCAGTTAGGATCATCCCATGTTGGCATTTCTGACCAGAAGAGAGGAAATTACATTCCAGACAAAAACCCAAGAAGACAGTGAGAAACTCAGTGTCATGAGAAGGTTCCTGCTGTCTTAAAATCCTTACTGCGAAAACAACAAAATCTCTCCCTGCACTTGCAGGAGGTGAAGTGCAATGGAGGGTCTGGAGGGACTCACATCCTAGGCACAGGGCACAGCTGGGACAGAGTTTGATGGTACAAATCTAGTGAAACAAACTGCATTTCAGTCATAGGTCAAAACTAAGTGAATCAGCTTGTCTGGTTACAAAGAGGTTTTCAGCTCTCCCAGGAGGTGGCTGGATCCTGGTAGTCACTGGAAGGACTGGGACTGGGCTTTTTGCACTGACTGAGCTGCAGAAGGAGCATTGTTCCTTTTTTACCTCTCTTCCTCTTCTTGACTGCAGAGTCTCATCCTTCTCCTAGCCCAGCACATCACAGTAGTCTTCTTCTTCTGTCCCCTCCTCCCCTCCAGATTAGTTATCTGCTATTTTAACAAGTGAAACCAGCTTTCCTAGGGGTCGGATGCATTCCAAAAGAAAGCTATAGCTACCTTGTGGTGGCTCCAGCAGGTACACCACTGAGACAGAAAGCCAGGAGCTCAGCTACAGCTCAATACTGACACCAAGATTCCTAAATCACAGACTCTCTCATGTTTTCTAGGGTGCATCACTTGAAAGGATGCTGAAAGGGTGTCCAAAGGAGCTTTCAGAGATCCCTTCTCTCTTGTAGATGAAGAAAAACAGAAGGCGTTTGATGGAAATCCGACCATGGAAGTGACAAAATGGGTGTCATTTCCGAAGCATTTATCTTGTTTCTCCATGAGAGGATTTGGAGGATTTTGGTAGCTTCCTTCCCAAATTGGAAACCAATTTTCTGAGTCAAAGACAGGGTGCCTTGGGCAGGGAGGTGTTAGACTAACAACAAAAGGGAAAGGTGCAAAGAGGGAACAAATGGAAACTCATTTAGCACATAATGAAGGTGCTGAGAACAAAATTAATCAAAGCAAAGAAGGAAGTAGAGAGAAATTCTTTCATCAGCTACCCACCAAAGATAGGTCCTGGCTAATAAATAGGAATCACTGTTGTACAGGCAAAAATTCGGCCTAGCTTGAAGGATGGAAACCTGGTGGGAAGCTGATTGGAGTGTTAAAATCATGACTTTTAGGAAGGCTGAAGTGGGGACAAAATGAAGAACTGTTAGAAACAAGATCACGAGCACCCAGGTCATTGGACTCAGTAGTAAATTTATGTGAAAATTGATGGCTCAATCATCTAAAATAGAAAGCACAAAATAGACCAACCGGTGTCTGCAGTGAAGCACAAAATCAAACCGGCAAACCATCTGAACTGAGCAGCTCAAAATCATCTCCTTGAGTAGCTGCCAAAGGCAAGGAGGGGAAAAGGGCCAGATTGGCATGAGGAAGCTTCAAATGGAGCAAATTCTGCGGGGAAGCTGCCTCCAGTGCTGAAACAGCCTCCGTGTTTGTAAAGATGATGGTGATTATTGCCTATCTCAAAAGAACTCACACATCCAACAGCGGAGGGTTGTATATTAAACATATTTTCTTGGCAGATACAGGGAATTTGATCACAGGACTGAAAACGCACAGTAGCTTAGGTAGGAAGTGATTGCCACTTGAAACATTTTTTCTGTGCAGACAGAATAAAGTTAAACCCAGTAAGATTCTGCCTTGCTGTTCTCCCAGCCTCCTGTTACAAACCTGAAAACACTCATGAGCCAAATCAGTTCAGAGAAAGAATTTAAATGGAAAAAAAAAAAGAAAACCCAAATAAAAACCAAAGATACCCCCCCCAAAAAAACCCCACAAACAAACAAAAAAGCAAACCCCAAAAACCAAACCAAAACAAACCCACAACCCAAAAATTATAATTGGGGAATATTGAAGAACATTTCTTTATACTGACTAAAAGCCACGATCTGACAACCAGGAGATGATTACAGTGGTTAAACAACAAACCCTTCTTCACTGAGAGAAGAGTACAGATCTGCTTTATGAAACAAATGGAGAACAGGGAAGCTGAAGGCAGTGAATACAAATCTGAAGGGAGGATCTATAGATCATCCATATGGGAAACAAAAGGGCGGGAGGCAGCCAAGAGAATTAGCACGATTGCAGCATTTTATTATTTTTTAAGAATAGGGAAACTTCTTGTTTTCCATGTTCAGGGGCAATAACCCTGCAGAAAAGGCCACGATGTAAAAGCAACATTTTTGGTGTGTATCCTTTGAAAACAGCCAGATGGTAAGGTTACATCATATGGAGCTGATGACACTTTTCACTCCAATGGTAACCAGGATGGCTGTTAGACAGAGGCTAGATATTCTTTAATAAACAGGTTGTACAACCTGGAGCTAGGCAGAACATTCTGTGCTGGCATTCTACCTTGAAGTTTCCCATTGCTGCTTTGTTGACACAAGCAATGCTGTGAGTTTCTGTGCACAGACATGGCCAAAAAGTAGGTTAGGTAAGAATGGGTAATGCAACACCTAAAACACTGGGGTTAGCCTTACAGTAAACCTCTCCCGTATCTCTACTGGTAGAGGCAAGCCAACTGTACCACTACCAAACAGAACTTTCCTGTTCTCAGAAAAGAGCAGTGGCTTTTGCCTCCTGCATCTTGGAGATTAAATCTCCTGAGGATCCTGTATTGTTGTTGCTGGACACTGCCCTTGGAGTAGCGAGAAGGACCGGGATATTGGGTGGGACAGGATCTTGCTGACACTCCCCTACAGCTCCTGGGTTTGGGACTCGCTCTGCATCAAGTGCTTGCCTTTCCAGCTGGACTCTTGCAAACCCTTTTCATGTGGGTTTGTTAACAGAGATTGTTTATCGCAAAGCCGGTTTAGAAACTCCATATAAATAATCCTCAGCCTCTTCCCTGCTACTTGGCACAGCTGCAGCCCTCCAGAGAGCTCCCAGAACATCCTCAGAGTTGCCGGAAAGGCAGAATTAGTCACTGAAATCTTTTAGTGAGGAGACAGATCCAGAGGAAGGGTGAGCCCAGGGCAGCTCAATGAGCACATGAACAGGCTCACTTCCAGGACAAGGCATTACTCTGCTCTCCACCCCACTGACTGAGACCATGCTGACCACCTTTCCCCATGGGTAAGCAGAGCATCTTTTCAAGATGGGGAGACAGATGCTTCATGTCATTGATGTGTGATGGTGGCCATCCTGCTCTTGACCCACAGAACTGTCCCCATTTCCACTGCAGATGCATGGAAATCAGCCCATGTAAACCTATCCCAGGGACCACTTTTTGGCTCATCAGTCAACAGCTGAGCCACCCCATCCATAGTATACATGCAGAGGTGTGTGCCACTTGGGATCTTCAACTTCCAGTGATTTAAGAAACAAGCAAACCTACAGAGAGTGGCACAGATCTGCTGTATTTGTGCAACCACGGTCCCTACATGCTGTCTATACACACCCACCTCCACTTTCCCAGAAAATGCCCGTTACACCACTACAAAAATATATCCCATCGGTTATTAACTATTAATGAAAGCATTCTCCTGAGAGGTGGGAAGGAACAGAAAAGTTGATGAGCCCAACCCAGTTTACAAGAGGCAGAGCCAGAGATGTGGGGCGTAGAGTGCCAAGCAGTGATTGATGCAACGTGAGCAATCTTGAGCCAATAAACAGGAAAGACTTGGTCTGGTGAAAGAAGAGTCTAAATCCCATTAGTGTATAAATAAGGCCTGCCTGAAAACTTTAGGACAAAATGCAAAGAACTTTGAGTCCACCACGAACCCCAGCATGTTCCTGCATGCTGCTGGCTACAATATATCAGTTCTTACTAATACGGACTGTTATTTAGCAAGGGGGCAAGTCAACGGAATAATATACTTCAGATTCATTACTGTCAGCTCACTCAGAGTTATGTGTATTAATGACCAGATTATATCTGTTTATATAATACAAATTATCACAGAGTGACTGCAGGCATTGAAACCCTCGTTGTCTGTTTGACACATACAAAGAATGGAGGAGCTCACGCTGCATTTGGTACACATGACTAACCCCTTATCCCAGGCACCCTGGTGCAAACTGGAGAAATGACTCAGGTTTCAAATTGCTCGCTCCAGCTGTCATTAGCCTTGCAAAGTGATAGCGAATCGGCGGCTAATTGATGTCCTTGTTGGACATTATTTTATTAGTCAGGCCTGGTGAGCATCAAGTGGAATTTTAATGCCCTTCTATCCCTGGGTCCATGTGGCTCTAAGTGTCAAGGCTTGTAAATAATTAACTGCACTGTAAGAATTGTAGGAAGGAGCAAATAAGTTACCTATAGGTTTGAGCTGCTCCAGCTGGACCTGGTGTTGTGACCAGCATAGGCTCCTCGCAGAAATGAGATGAGCTCTCTGTGGGATGGAAGGAACAGTCCAGACCTCGATCCCTCCAGCAGTGGTGATTCTTAGGGTGGTTTATCGACCAGGTCTGGGATTCATGTTGTCCTTGGGTGGGGATGGTCCCCAGGGAAGCTGCCATGGGGAAAAGGGAGGAGCAGGAGTTTGCAAATAGCCTAGAGAGAAAGTTTGGATGAACGCTCAAAGGACAAAGCTGTGCCATGCTGCCTGGTGCTCATTGCTGCACCAAACATACATTATTGCATGGAGCTGTCCCCAACATGCAGTGAGGAATAAAGGCTTTTCACAACCTGCTGTGAGCTTCTGGCTTGTCTGAAAACCCACGTGCCAGGTCACAGAGGGGTTGGGGTTTAATGGCTGTGTCACTCATCGGTCGGGGCACTGAGCAGCAACCTCAGTGCCATTCTGCAGCAAGACCACAGCTGGGGGACGAAGGATGAAATTAACCCCCTCTGTGACTGTGGCAGGAAGGTTTTGCTTTGACAGTCTGCATGCAGAGCACAATGCTTTGAAAATATTAGCCCTTTGGTGCCTACTTTTTCCTTTAAAACTGGAAATAAGCATACATCTATAAATGAAGGGCAAAAAATATCTATACTTGGATTGAAAAGCAATTTTGGGAATGGTTTTCCAAGCATCTATTTTCCAAACAGTTAATCTTTTTTTAACTTTTTGTTTTTTAACAGCACTGGGAAGTCCACCATAAACCCAGACCTGAGCTCATGGCTGGTGGATATCCTCAGCACCAGCCCGTGCTGGTCTCTTGGGACTTGCCCTGCTCCTTTCCCTCCTTTCCCCATGTCTCCGTAACCTCTCTGAGGCAGGAATCATCTCTTCCTACAGGAGTATTTGCTCACAAACAGAGCCTCTGAGGCGACAGCGCGATGCAGAAAATAAATAATTTAAAATAAAGCCATCATCAAGCGCACGAGATCCTTACTGCAGCCCTGCGTACGCACTGCATGGGCCTTCCAGGAGCAGAGTGAAAATGAACGGAGAACTCAGGCACACCAGGCTATTCATACATTAGGCAATAATTATAATGTATATTAACTGCCTGGGTGTTGAAAGAGTCCCAGCATGAGATTGCTTCTCTAACAGGAGACAGAAGTGATAAAAGACAGTAATAGACTGCCTTTCAGATGTGGAATTAAAAGCAGCAACTCATTAGATTATTTTTTTTTCACAGCTTCTAATCACAAGTAGCTTCTTTTCAAGTCAGATTTCCATTTCCAAGGCTAAGCTTGGCAACACAAACAGAAATTAAAGGGGGGGGGGGGGGGGTCCTATTCAGACTTCTCCGGAATCACAGGAATGGGGAGTAACTGCATTCAACACAGCAGTGCTGCCCAGCCAGAGCAGGAGTCCAGGAGCCAGCCCACCTAGGCAGCCTTCTGAAGAGACTATCATCAAAAGATCAGGATTTGGCAGCTTATTTTTCTTCATTTTTTTTTAAATGCTCGCTGCAGCCACGAGATTTCCTTTTTTCAGAGATAGCCGGGGAGATAAAGCTTTAGAATTAGAGCAATCAAACAGAAAAATGAAGTGACTTCAAAGCAATGGCAGAGATTCTTAAAAACTGACATTTCCACTTACTGATCCAGTTTGTCTCTAGCAAGGAATGCTTTCCAGACAATTTTGGCTGCTGCTTTTAAAAGGAAAGTATAGAAAGCAGGATAAGAAAAAGCTGGATTTTAGCTGAGCTGGGAAGCACAGTAAATAACATTCATTAGGTTCTCCTGGACAGTTTCAATGACTCAGAGTTTTAAATCGTTCATTCAACATCTTTACGGGCCAAAATATAGTATGGTTTCAAACTCAAATCCTTTGGCAGGAGCTGCATAATCCATAAAACATTTGAAGGGGAGAGTATGGGGGGAGAGGAAAGGAGGTATAAAATCAGCCTGGGAATGGTGTTGCTGGTCAGATTTCATCTAAATCAGCTGCGAAGTCCAGTTTCATCTGTACTTATGGCACCTATAAATAACAGAGTCCAGAGCACTTCTGTCTTCCCACCCCCAGAGCCAGGACCAGCACAACCACATGCATGTTTCAGCTGCCAGCGCTCCCAGAGAGCCCAAGCATGGGTTAACCGGATTTCACTGCTTGCTCTATAGTAGCCGAGCTCTTAAACACAGATGGAGATTTGGATCCATCAGCACAAAAGCTGCATTTTTTTCCACTGTGCTGTCCACCTACCCCGGATGGGAAATAAGATCTTCAGCAGATGATGGGTTTCACAAGATTCATGCACAAAGCCAGGCCTGAGGCTTAGTCCTAGATTAAGTTTCCCATAGCAGCATGGTCTGTGTCCCTTGGGAGCAATCCCACTGTGTCCTCCCTGCTGGAGTGCAAACACTGCTAGTCCTGGCAGGCAGGAGGTTTGGGCAGCTGGGACTTGTCTGCACCCCAAAGCTGCTCCTGCGGAGCTGGGGGAATCAAATGTAAAGCCCCACAGCTTGGCCGTGGCTCTCCTTGAGGAATTTAGGGATGCAGAGAGCACCAGGGAGCTTTTCTGAAGCCCACAGGCTGGTTTTGATTGCACTCCTATAGGGTCTAGTCACAGCCACCTACTGGCAAGTCTATCTCCTTGCCCAGCTCCACTGGGTTGAGGGTGGTTGTAATAGTTTATCCTGCCTGTAATATGCTCTGATGCCAGTTAAAGGGAATTTTTGGGGTGGTTTAGTCCTTGAATAGGCAGAAACATGAAGCCCATACTCACATCCCAGCACAGCCATTGTCTGCAGGAGCCCTTCTGCATAGTGGGAGGTGCAAGCTCGCATAGCACAGACCTTTTAGCAGCGACAAACAATGACATGGACCAAGTGACAGCAGCTCTGCCACAAGCCTGAGCTCCCAGACCAAGCTAGAGTGGCACAGCTGTCCTGCAGCAACCCCACACCCCAGCTGTGCCAGCAAAGTGGTGTAAAGGATCGGTGTCCTGGGGCAGAGATACCTGATGCAACTGGGGTGTGCTGATCCCCAAAAAGGGATTGTCCTACAAAACCCATTGTACCATCTGGCAGGGAGGAAGTGGGGAGGAGGCAGCATTGGCATCTGTGAATGATGGAGAAGTCATGGTGAAGCATTAAAGTCAGTGCCCGCAGGCTAGGGACTGTTCACATGCACCTCACTTCTGGCCCTGCCCAAAGGACGCACACCCAGACGAGGTCCTGGGGAAAACACCCTGTGGAGGAGAGTTTAAGGAAAGTCTTTGGTATTCTGAGGCCTGGAGCAGGCTGGGCGTGCTGCAGATGTATCAGCTCACCCCCGGGTGGGACCCCCGAGCTGAGGTGGCTTTAGTCATTTTGGTGTGAAAGTGCTTGGGATAAGCATGGTGGGGGCCCAGATCTCACCTCCAGCAGTGTAAATCAGGAGTGCATCCACTGCCATCTGCAGGGAGCAGAGCAAGGCCATGCCATTTGTCCAGAGGTGATGGGCAGTAGGGAATATGCTTTTCTGTACATCAGTTTGAGGAACATATGGTTAAGAGACATCTAGGAGAGCTGAGCAAGGAGAAGGAAGAAAACACTTAGGATTTCCCGTTTATCAGCTGTTACCACCTCCTTCATCTCTGCTGTCAGACAAGAAGTTCGCAGGAAGGTGCTGTGGCCTTGGCAGGAAGGGGATTTTGTCCCTATCACATTGCACCGCAGGATATCAGGCCCTGCTGATGGGTTGCCTGGATCAGACATGCTTTACCTGGATCAGGCTTGCAGTCATGTGAGTTTAATTGCAGCAGCATCACAGCCATGCAGATTACCCAGGACACTCACCAGCTGGATATCAAATCTGTAGCCAAAACCAAAAGCCCCCAAATACAGAGCCTCTCACCACACTCCAGCTTGGCTCTGCTCCCCAGCTCAGTTCATTTCTCCAGAGATAAAAGGCTCAAGCCTGTAGCTGTTTACTTCACAGAAATAGGATCAGGACCTAAAAGTAGCCATTAACTCCCCTCCAAAAAGCCCCCGTGGATTAATTTTTGTTGCTAAACACTCTCACCCTGTTTCCCCTTCCTCTCAGCATCCTGCTGTTTGGAGAGCTGTAGCTCAAATGCAAGCTGAACATGAAGCATCCCCTGAGAAAACAAGGGAGCCGACCCAGTAGTGAGCCCTTCCCTTCACTGCCCCATCTGCTAAATCCATTGGAGAAGAGCAGCACAGACTGAGAAACCCCAGGACTTCTCACTCTCTCGCTCCTTTATGATGACACATCCCTGCTACAAGCAGGCAATAAAATCCTGCAGCCGCATCAACAAAATAGATCAATTCCACAGCTACACATCCGCCTTCATACCTGATCAAATAACTTCTTACACTAAGGAAGCCGGGGAATAGCACTTTATAGGAGAGCATGAAAGGTGACAGAATCAAATTAAAGATTCATTCAAATTAAAAGGTTCCATTTTAAAAGAGGCAGGGCTGAGCAAGAAGGAGCTGAGGAGCGTGTTTCTTAATGAGCTCGGTGGCAGGAGAATCTTTAATAATAGATCTGCTGGGTGAACCATGTAACCCTGCAGCACACGAGGCATTTCCCTCTGCACCACAATAAAGGAATGCATGTGTCCCCCGTGCACAGGTGGCTGTTAATGCCCTGTCTGAGCCTGAGATTAAATTTCAGTGACCAGAAGCAAAATCTGGTGTTGGTCTTACAGACAGGCCTGCTGATGCTGAGCCAATAGCACAGGGGAGAAAGTGCCCTAAAGAAAGGGAAGATAACGAATAGTTATGAAAGAAAATGAACAACTCTGCAGCAGGATGGGTTCCCTACTGTAGATCCCAGGCTGGTCCTAATTTGAAAATAGACTCAGCAGCAGAAATGCTGCCTTTTTCAGAGTATGGATGAGGATTAAAAAAAGGGAAGGTTTTTCTCTAGGCTCTGGCCCTAATTGCTAGTGCAACCTCAAGGCAGTCACATACAACATGGACAGGACTTCTCCTTATAAACAGATCAGAATACGTAAGGTCCTTGTTGTTATGAACCCTCAGAACTTTAAAAACATGTGTCGATTGCTTAGATACATCATTTCCCCACAATTTTGTTTTCAAAATGTGATTTCCCTAGCTTTTTTTTTTTTTTCTTTTGGGGGGGAGGGGTATTAAAAACCAGTTTACAGCTATTACCTTTCTTTAAAGAAAGCAAAAATGCTACTCTTGTGAAAAAAAAAATAAAAATGAAGTTTTGAATAAAAAAGTTAGTTTAAGTCCATAGTGAGGCAGATCTGAGCCGATCACCTGGGCTGGGGGTGATACCTCTCCCTGCTCCATTTCAAGAGCATGGACCTCTGCCGCCTGCAAGCCCTCACACTCATCAATACCCCTCCTTGTCCTGCTCTGGAGTGCAGGCGATGCAGTGTCACACAGAAAGGCGAGGCAGGGAAATAACCCCTGAGAAAAAAAAAATAGCTGGTTTCTAACCTGTGCAGGAAGCAGGGTGCAGTTTCAGAAAGCTTCAGAGCCTTTCTCCATGGCCCCACGCCTGCCCAATGGCTGCTTCCCAGCACCTAGCATCTCTGCTGGGGCCCCTTGCCAAAGGCAGTCAGTCCCTGCTGGGGACAGGGCAAGGGGGTTACAGATGCTTACAGCTTTACTGTAGTTAGTGAAGGCAACTTCAGCTCCATCATTGCAACTTTCCAGGCGTATTTCAGTCAACTGCCTCAAAAACCTCGTGTCCGATATTGCATCCCAAAACAGGGAGACCTGCAGCCCAGCTGATTACTGTCTCCCTTCACAGGTCAGTGGAGGAGCAGAGGAGGGGGCAGTGAGAGGAGACAGACACTCTCTGTGAGTAGGAGGTGAGATTTATGTGAACAGTTGTGGGAAGCAGGAGAGGGAGGGGTTTGGGGATCAAGGAAAGTCTGCAACTGTTTTTCCATGGCCAGCTCTCTTACCAGTGGTGCTGCTCCGTGGGCCGCCAGCAGCACTATCAAACTCATCACTCTCCCTCTGCAGCCAGACTGAGGCTTCGCAGGAGATATCCAGGCACCAGAGAACTGCAGGAAAGCAAGTCAGCAGCAAGAATGGGCAAGAGGTTGGCCAGGCAGACAAGCAAGCAGGGAGACAGAAAAAAAAGAAAGTGGGAAAAAATGTGTCCCCAACCTCTCCAGCTGCAGATCGGTACTTTTTTTTCCCCTTTAATTTTCTTAGTTGCCTTCAGTATCCTTCTCTCTTTTCTCAGCAGTCTGGCTCATCTTTCCCTCCCAGGGGAGACATAGACTGTCCATGTCAACAGCTGCTTGTGAGCAGACTAATTGCTATATGTAACACACATATACATATAGGTATTTATGCATTTATATGGTTATCTATATGGAGGTGGCACCCTAAGATATGGGTATCCAAGGTGGGATGTGGGGTCCATCATCCCCCACCTCAAACTTCTCCCCCCTTGCCCTGAATTGGAAGGCATTTCTGAAGTCAGGCTTAAGGTCTCCAATTTCTCTGCTACCTTAGAAGCCTTTTCTGCTTGCTGGAAGCAGGATTGCTGCTGCAGCACTGCAATCCCAACATTCACAAGCCCCACTCACCCCGACACGGGATCTTGATGAAAGCATTTTACATCAAACAATGTGGCAAGCTGTTTATAAACAGGCAGGACCTGGGAAGAGGCCCAGCATGCAGCACCAGGGTTTTGACATTACTTTATGAATAGTAGCAAAAGTGGAGCCCAGCATCTCTGTCCTGGGAATGAGGAAATTCTGCATTGGTATAGATGGGTGGATTAAGCTAAGAAAAAGTTTAAGAGAAACACTGAACCATGCTAAAAAACAGTATTTTAAAAGCTGGAGAGTTTTGGAGTAAATGGCTCAGGATATCTGCAAAACCTTTCAAAACTAAGTGGCTTATGTGCCACCATGCCCTTAGTTAAGTGTCCTGACCCAGGACCATATTGTCATTGTGTCCCACTAGCTACTGAAGACAAAGAACATCCTGAGTCACTTGGTGCCATCAAAAATGTCATGGTACTTAGTCACTGTATTTAGCACAGCTCTAAAGCACCGCCTGCCAGTGTTGGATCAATCACACCAGCTCCCCTTAACAAAACCAAGCAAGTCTTTGGCTTTCTTGACTGTGGGGCGAAAAACACTGGAAGCACACTGGCCCTTAGACCTGCAATGCCAGAAACAAACAAACTCAAACAATCTCATCCTAATATAAGGATTTTCTTATTCCAACCTTACACATTTTTTTTTTTTCCAGTTGTTATTTCTGGGTGATAACCTATTTCTTGCTTGGTTTATGATATATGAGACCTGGAAGGGCACCAAGGAGCAAGTGTCCTAATATCTTTAGGAACTGTCAGGATGGGGACTGAGTACATGGGATGAATCCTACGGGACAACTGAACCTCCAAAACACCAACATTTGACTGCAGATCAAGGAGCAACTTCCCCACGGATTCTTCACTTTCCCAGCACAACCATCCACTGAGTCCTTGAGCTAAATGGGATTTTTTAACTTGTTGAAGACTTTTTGTCCTCAGCAAAGCACTGTTTAGGGAGGGCTCCTTGGTGAAGGAATAGCCAATTCCTGTGAGCTGGAATAGCCCATTCTCATGTGCTGAAATTGATGCATGCTAAACCAAACATTTGTAAAAGTTTTGGCTGCTGTACAGCAAATACCCTCAGTCCCCACTTGCAGTAGGCCCCTTGGAAGGCAATTTCTGATTAGTTTTGGGGTTTAATTAGACTGTGTCTACATAGAAATTTATAAAGAGGCTGCTGTTAAACAACTTCTTACAGCTGCACCATGCAGAAAAAGGCTTTTCTTTAAAGCACGAAACAGAATCAAACAGGTAAGGATGACGATAGCTTCCCTTGTGCTCTCCTCATGTACTCTGGGCAGCTGAGCCTGGGGAAGTGCCAAAACAGGCAGGTCACCTCTATCACTCCTGCCTTCACTTGCCCAAGAACACCACCGTGATTGCACCATGCAGCACCCACCTACCCTCCTGCAAAGGGTACCTTGATTTCCACTCAAGGCTGGCTTCAAAAGACTCCATTTAGCAACAGATGGAGGCATTGCACTGTCACCTCCAGTCATGCAACCACTGGTTTCCCTCTTCCTTGCTGGCCTGCATTTGCCAAGAGCAAACTGAAGAGTTACAAAGAAAAAACAGTGGAAATTGTTTGCTCACAACCTGCAAAGGATATGAGGGGGTTTAGAGACCTCAGTGCCCTTCTCAGTGGGAGCATCAATCCCAGCTTGATTAAATTAGTTTAATTCATATAGACATTTTGGCACTGCCCCCAGTCTTCACCAGTAAGAGCAAACATAACGCTGGTGACTTCAATGCACCCTGTTGAAGCTTCGAAACTCCTGCTGATGCTGCTGCCCATATGCCCATTACCCTTAAGAAAAAGGATTTAAAGAAGGCTGTGCTGCACCAGATAACTGCAGCCCCAGTCTGTAGAGGACACAGCAGCCCAATCCTACCTGAGGGGATGCAGGAGCACAAAAGCCTGGCCAACACGAAGGAAGGCAGGGACCGGTCTGAGCACCCCAAGGCTGGGCAAAGTGACACAGGAGCACCAGCACGGGAGGGCAGAGGCAGCAGTAAGCAGCAGTAAACCAGACTGAGCTGGTCACCTAAACACAGCCTTGGGAGAGCCAGTATTTATCACTCCACAGGTAACCAAGCCGGCAGGCAATAGCAACACAGTGCTGACATCAGCTCTCAATAAAGCACAGTCTGCAGGAGGTCCATGGTTTTCTGACCAGCAGGAAAGTTTTCACACCTGGGGACCTGCTCTGTTCCAAGCTCTCCTGATCATCCCCCCTGACTGTTTTCACAGCCAGTTGTCCTCTCATCTGCAGCAGGGACTCATGGCTGCCTCACCTTTTACGTGCTGGCTCTGCCAGGCTGCAAGTGTCGGCAGCTGCCTCCCTGTCCTTGGCTTTTCTCAGCTGAAATCAAAAGAAGAGTTTTACCTTTCAAACCCCTCTTTCTTTCAGAAACTCTAGGCCACATCCCAGCCAAGAGCTGGCGTCATTCCCAGATAGCCATCAGCTCCTGGAGCCAGGGTACCTCTTGATGGGATGCTGAGAGCTGCTGCACCACTCTGACCCATCACATCTTCAAAATCTTTGATCAGGAGCTCTGAAACTTACAACACTATTTTAAAAGGTTGTTTTCAAATTGAGAAGAATATTCCCACCAGGGCTCAGAGCCAGTCTGGCCGCCAGCCCTGCTGTGCAGGGTGACATACAGCAACACAGACCCAAGCTGTCTGGGGAGCAACAGGGGAGCCATGGGTGCACTGGGCAGGAAATAGAATGGCTTGCTCCATCCCTTGACAAAGCACAAACCCAGGGGATTTTCAGTCATTCCCCATTACATCCTGACGCTTGAAGATGCAGGGAAGGATCAGACAATGCCAGCAGTGAGGCGAGAGCAGCAGGTCCTTTTGCAGCCATTTCTGATCTCATCTGGAGCAGTCAGTGGTGGAGCTCTGGCATAGTCATCTTCCAGACATCACCCGCAAGGGGTGCACAGGGAATGGAGCATACCTCTGTCCTTGTCCTCCAGCACAGGCTGCTCCCATCCGCCGCCACCGCCATCTGGAATAGATCCCTCAGCTGGGACAGTGGCAGAGGACGGAGCAGCAGGAGAAATTATTTTATCTCATCTTCACTGCAAGCACCAGGAATCCATGCATAAACTGGCTTTGCAGCAACAGTACCTCTGAAGAAGCAATTCCTGGCTGAGTGAGAAAGCCCATGTTAAATAATAGACTTAATGAAAGACAGCTTAAAAGCTATTTCTAACTGAACAACCCAAATTCCTAATTTCTGTGTACGTTTGCTGCCATGAGACACAGCACGTAATACATCTATGCATACCAGCGTGCGGTCTGAGAGCTGAAATACTATACCCGTCCGTGTCTGAAGGAGGAAGAGTTATCAGATTAAAGACCAGCAAGATTTAAGGACTGGTAGAGGATTTATCAGTGTTTTCTGCACTCATCTGCTTTACGTACTCCACTAGGATTTACTCCGAGTTGTCACTATTTGGGCTGTGAGGAGGAAGTACACGGAGACTTTTTACGTTTCTAATTCAGTGAGACATCTGAGCCTAGGCCTAAATTTACCCAAGAGAAGGGTTTCACTGAAGCCAGTGCAAATACTCATATGTTTAAATGTAGGCATGTGTTTTAAATATCTTGTGAAATTGAGGCTAGGGCAAAGTAATACAAAATACTTTCACGTTTCTAAGCTTGTCAAGGCCCCACTCCTTTCAGAGTTTCTTTCAAATTGCTCAAAATCTTTGCACATTAACATTTTCCATTTTGTGTGGATACTGCATCATTTTTGCTAGCAGCAGCAGCCCAAACAATTCAAATACTCCCAGGGACAAAGTCACAGAAAACCAGCATTTGATCAGGTACTTGGGCTATGTCAGAAATGTATGCATTACATTTACTCTTATTTATCACTCGCTGTAAGACTTCAGCTTTGTACCCCTTAAAGTAGCCAATTTCTGAGCACTCTTTCCTTCAGACGTTTCATCGCCATCCAAAAGTTAAATATCACAGCTAAAAATTCCCACTGCACCAAACACCTTTTGAAAAAAACCCAGCCAAACCAAACAAAACCCAATAGAACAGTCTTTTCCCTAGCAAAGAGACATAGCAAAAATACAGAAATAGCTGTAAAAATTACAGAGGAAGCATAACAGCTATCCTGCATCCATCTAATTTTGTGTTGTGCTTCTGGTGGTGGCCACCAGCATTTACCCACAGTACAGGAAAAATAAAATCTGAGACAACTGTCTCACATTTGCTGAAAACAATCTGAACTTCCAGCTAGTTACCTCTTGTGAGAACTGGCTACATAAACCAACCTGCAGCTTATGAAATGCTCTTGCAGGCAGGAGCTGGAAAGGAACATTTTAATGCCAATAAAGGCTTTGCAAGAGGACCGTGCTTACCTGCAATGCAGCGCCCTGCCTAGAAACCCAGACCAGTTTTTCTCTGCTTCTGTTTAAAAGCTGTGCTCACAGGCTGCATTTCCAAGAGGTTTTTGGGTTTACAGCTGTCATGACAGTAATTTTCTCAGCTTTGCAAGGTTCCTTCACATCCTGTTTGAACTGGCTTATCTCTGTTTAGAAGTGACGTCCCTACACAGCGTTCTTCAGGAACAGATGTTCCAACTGATCCCACATAGCAGCACTCCACGTATTACCCAGCCCCATTCTGAAACAATTAGCCTGTCACTGTTGAAAGAAACCTAATGGTTGGCTCCTTGTTCCCTTCTGAAACAAATGAAGAAAGAAATCAGAAGTAACCTATGATTTATTCTTCTTCCAGGTATGCTACGATGCTCTAAATCTACAGTTCATTAAAATGGCAGCATGTCCTGGTTTGGCTGCTGGTCCCAAGATTAGTTATCTAGAGAACCAAGCCTCTGGGCAAAGCTGCTGGCAAAGAGTTTCCCCAACCCAATAAGTGACAATTAAAAAAAAAAAAAGTAATGAGAATCTTAATTTACACAAATTAAAAGCAATGCATTAGTAATGAGAGTTTAAAGCAGTGGCATCCGTAGCTTTTGGACCACAGATTGCTGTCAATATGCAAATTTATTGTGGAATACAAGGCAATCTAATTACTAAGTCTTTAATGGAAGATGCTTTGGAGAAGATTGCTAACACCCAGCTGAGGGCCACGTACCCATGGCTATGACACCAGTCATCTACAGGAAACAGCTTGGTAACCATCCATGCAGGGTGCTAATGCAGGCCCATTTACAACAGTAAACGGCTGTAGTGCCATAAAAGTCAATGGAGCTCCATTATCATTATATCAGCTAAGAATTTAATCCCCTACATTAAGCAGCAATAATACCCACCAAAAAAAAAAAAGGGAATTGCAGGCTGCTGTAATAAAATTACTTCCTTTTGATCTCACTGAGATTCCTCCCACCTGGTTCCACTTAGAGAATTGATCTCATGGTCATACAGACCCAGATCAAAACAGGTGAGTATCCAGAACAGAGCCCATCTGCTGCCAACACACAACCCCCACTTGCCCCTTTGCACCTTCTTGCCAGCTTTGCACCTTCCTCGGCATGATCTGTAACCCTGCTTCTTGTCATGTCCCTTGTTCCCTGTATCTCCCTTTCTCTTTGGGGTACACACAGTGATGCAGGTGCTTGAGCAAAGCCCATACTGGCAGCCCTGTGGCTGACACTTCCTGGCCACCACAGAGTGCAGTAACAAGGAAGATGGCAACAACCAAGTTTCCAGCAAGGAGCAGCTGCCAGGCCAAGTGTCCCTGCTGCCACACAGCCTGGCAAGGACAGCTCCAGTCTGCCAGGACCAGTCTGAACAGGAATGGCATCTACAGGAGCAGGCTGAGAGCCCAGGAAGGAACAGCACCTCCAGTAACAGATCAATAGCAGCAGACGGAGATAGGAGATGAGCTGAGGGTCAAGAGAGGGCTTGCAACAACTACGGGCTTCAATTAACTGAAAACAGCAGAAGCTGCCTGAAATAAAGCTCCTTCTCATATCAGCCAACACTCAAGGCAACTGCATTTTCGACCATCAAAGCAAAACTGAAAAGCTTTGTTCTCTACAATTGCTCACAGACCTTAGCTGGGAATTAGTCCTACCACTCAAAATTTTAGCAAGAGAAATGCTTTCTCAGGCTCCTGGAAGGACCACACAGCACAGATGTGCTAAAGACATTCCCAGGTACTAAACATCCATATCAGACGAGAAACTCTTTTCATAAGTACCTTTTATTCTCATGCAGAACAGCCCTTAAAATAGGAGTAGCTGAACTGAAGGGCAGGAGGGAAACAGTGCAACATTTGAAGGGATCCATCCAGGTCACTGCTAACTCCAAATACACATTTAGCAGCCAACACTACTTAAAGAAGATGAGGTCTCTCAGGCCAATGGTACTATTGCAAAATGACCCTTGGGGTGGGTTCATCTCTACCACCCCTGATATCTGCCATCCAGGGATGCTGAAGGAAAAGACTAGCCTTACCCAAAAGGAGGTGTCTCCAAGAGTACAGATGATTCGTATACCAGTGAGCCCGTTCCAAAAGCCATAAGAAGGTGCAGAGGCCTAGAAGAGATGTGAACATCTTCACTGCCCAGCAAACTGAATCCTACCCTCGTCAGAGACACAGCAACAGGACCTCTGTGTTGGCTTATCATTCACATACACAGAAACAGTTGTTTTGTAATGAGAGGCAAAGCATGGACCCAGCACTTATTCCCCCTGGAATATTCCTACAAGGTTCATCACTGATTAAAATGATTTTGGCATCCCACCACCTCCCCTCTCCAAGACTGGCTTTCTGCCTCTTGGTTCTTGCACATACCTGGGAGTGCAGCACTCAGGGGCTGAATTAGCAAGGTTATAATTCTTGGCTGTGTACTTTTAACTACAGTGAGGCATTGGCAGAGCTCAGCACACTAATTCTCCTCCATGTAAACATGATTATTTCAAATGAACTCCAGACGAAGTTTAACTGTAAAAACATCTCTAGTTTTCGCAGTATTTTAAAGTGTTCAGCTCTGAGTTGTTTTTGTTGCGGCAAAAGCTTACCCTTTCTTCAGTTTACAAAGACTATTTTCAGAATTAATGATGTCCCATAACGCACCCAACTATAACACCATGCTTGAATGAAAGTCACAAGTCTGAAAATTAAGCTGCAGAAGGATTTCACGGTCAGGATTTTCCTTTTCTGAGCTGGTTGTTCCTTTCCTTACAAGCAGGAATGCTTTCTGGTTTCAAAGCCAAGTTGAAGAGAAGCAAACACAGTAAAAGAGGTATTCACTTGGCTCCATTTCTTTCAATGTTTCTGGTGTAGGGTTCCCATTATAGCCTGCAAGGAGAAGTGGCAAAAGAACATTGTGTATACATTGTAATGGTTGTACTTTCTCTGAACAGACATGCTTCCAGGAGGCAGCAGATTAAAGAACTGGTGTTACTTCAGACAGAAAAATCACATCTTGCCAGTTGTGTTTATTTGTAGGGACCCATGATTTATGCTTTCCCATTTGTAGAGGGGTTGAGAGAAATGGATCACACGGGCTTTTGTTTAGATAATCCCTGTGGAAATTCAGAGTACATCAGGTGGGGAGAGATAGGGTTTGTTCTTGTAGATGAAAGAGGCTGGGAAATTGCAGGGAGACAATTTGAGATTTCCTCAAGATCTTGGGATGAAGTTCAAGGATCC
>JBCJKH010053034.1:0-11548 GCA_039877255.1 Loriculus beryllinus | reverse complement strand
AGGCACTGGAATTGGTTGGCCAAGGAAGTTGTGAATGCTCCATCCCTGGTGGTGTTCAATGCCAGGTTGGACAGAGCCTTGGTTTAGTGGGAGGTGTCCCTGCCTATGGCAGGGGGGTTGGAACTGGATGATGTTAAGGTCCTTTCCAACCCTAACTATTCTATGATTCTATAAGTGCCTAGTGCCAGAATCATTCTGTGCAGTGTGAAAAATAGACCAGTAATTGTCACTCATTCATTGATGTCGGAGCAAAACCTAACGATTGTTCAAGAAGGGAAGGTTTGCTTCTTTTGACTAAATAATACCTTTGCAGTTCTGGTTCAGCTGGGCTAACTTGCTCTTCAGTAATTCTAAAAACATAAAAAAAAAAAAAATTAAAAATGAAACTACCAGTCCTTCAGGCTGTATGGAGTACAGCCTGTGGTAAACATGAAACATTGTGGCAAGCATTGATTTCTTCTTGTCTTTTCACTCACTGGGACCAGTGTGTACCAGTGTCCCTGGAGAGACACTTTTGGCAGCGTGGAAAACACTGTGACCAGAATGGATCACCAATATAGCTGCAAAATTCTGTTGTCAGTGAAGTTCTGCACATTCACTGTCCAGGGCAGCACACTTGGCCAATGCTGACCTACCAAGAGTCTTATTCCAGTTTTAAGCTGAATAGACTACAGGAACACAAGCCACTACAGTCAGTAGCAGTGCTATTCCTTCATGAAATGCTAGTGAGTTTGTCTGCATCTTCCTCTTCACATAGCATCTATCACAAGCTGACAATGTTATGTTTATCCTACAACCTTTGGAAGGCCAAGCCTGAATTAATTATGAGAGGCTGAATGACTAGGTCATATTTTGTAGCGAGTCAAAGAAGTCAAAGAATTGTTGTGTGCATCTTTTTATACAGAGGTTCAAACGTTCCACTGTGCTTACGTACATGTTGAGAGTACTAAAACTAGAATTTAAACTAAATTGGTCTAACTTCAACTACATTTTTGCTTGCATCTTCCTGAGAGTTGTAGGACAAAAGGTAATAAATTAGAAACTGTTCAAAAGAGTAGTAGTTCATGAACATCCAAATCTTTTTATCACTAATGAAATGTCAATTCCCTGAGCTGTTTGTGCAAGGGAGGCTGAAGTAAGAATACATAACGACAGGATGGAGTCAATGTTTTCTCAGCTAGGTTCATGCCAGTATTGTAGTAAGAACTAAATATAAAAAAACAGAGCTACATCTTATTTACAAAACAGTTGCTCCCTGCTGAAATTTTAAGATGTAAGCTTAATTTTGCAGAAAAAGTCATTCTGTTATTTACATTTCATACTGCAATAGCACAATATTTTGCAATTGATAATGCAGCATTCACTGTAGGGAGAATTTTATAATTACTCTATTAGTTGCACGACAAAGAGCCAGGGGAGTTCTTAACAAACTAAGAACAAATTAATTACAAAAAAAAATATACTTTGAAGTCCAACTGCTTAATTTAAATGTCTTTAAATTGGAAATTGTTATCACTGTTACTATTACTATTATTATGAAAATAGTCACTGAGATCTTCAGATTCAGGTGATTTTTCTACTTCTTTCCATATTTTGTGTGATAAAATATGTTGGCAAGATTGACTACTCAGAAAATAACATTTTTTCCTCCATTATCAGTACAAATACATCACACAATCTACAATCTTCACAAACTAGACTTTCATCAACAAAATGAAAATAATATTATCACTGCCTTGACAAAAGTGGACAATTCACACACACACCATCTCTTACCCTTTCACCACAAGTACAAGAAAAATTCCACAGTCATTCTGCTTCTTGCTCTCTAGAAATAACCAATGTTTTGCATGTCACTATCCTTATCTCAAATTCCTCATGCCCCACAATGAGCGCCAGAAAAGGAATGTAATGGCTTGACCCTGGCTAGATACCAGATGCCCACCAAGACTCCCTACCACTCCCTGTTCTTAACCAATTGGAGAAAGAAAAATACAACTGAAGGATCATGGGTCAAGATAAGGACAGGCAGATCACTGCCCCATAAGTGTATGGACAAAGCAGATTCAAGTTAAGGAAATTAATTTATCAATCAAAATTTAGAGTAAAATAATGAGAAATAAAGTTAATTTTCCCCACAACCCTCCCTTCTTCCTGGGCTTAACTTCAATCCCAAGTCCTCTGTCTTCTCACTGCAGCAGCACAGGGGGACAGGGAATGGGGGTTGTGGACAGTTCACATTGTCTCTCCTCACACTCTTCCCCAGAGCTCTTTCCCAGCATAAACTGACTAAGAAAGAGATGCATTTGAAAAGGGACTGAATATCAACTTCTGACTCAGAAATATCATATACACTCAAAGATGGCTTGATCAGCTACTTTGCTTTCTCCTGGCATGGAAATACTTCTGAATGTTTCACAGCCAGCACAATCTGTTTCCGCATGTTGGTTTCTTAGCCTTCTTAAAGGGAACACATCTGGATCATGATTTGAAGAAATAGGACATGTATAGAGAAACTGCAGTGTTTCTTCACACATCTCCACATGAAGTTTAGTACATGTATTGTGCCATGTGTAGCACACCTTAAAGTTATCTCTGGAATAAAGGTACCATGTTCCTAGATGAAATAAAAATTTAAACTTTTACAATTTCACCACTATGTAAGATTAATAGTAAAACCAAGAAGCATTCTATGTTTTCCTTAGCATGATTTCACTAGGGTAAAGCTTATATTTGTTTCAAGTCTTTTGTGTCCATTTTGTTCTTACATTAACAGCCATGTAGCCCACTTACTCTTGAGTTATTCTCTTTCCCCACTCTCAAACATGCCTTTCAAACGCACCTGAAAGCATACTATTTGTTCCATCTAGGATAAGAACTCAGAAAATTATGATAGTTTTGTTATACAGCTCCTAGTACACATTCAGTTTCATTAAGAAACAGTAGCAGTCAACCTGAATAATCTAAATATATTGTTCTAACAAAATGCACATTTACAATATGGCATATATATGTGTACATATACATGGAAAGATAGCTTCCATCAGTATAAGATTCAATAGATGATAAGCCACTTTGACAATTAGAGCAATTCAGGGACCAGCGTATGACAAGTTGAAATATGTTTAAAACGCAGTTTTCTTTAAAATATAAACAACATTTTAGCAACTCTACTCTAAAAGCTTCTATATCTTCATTTATTTTATATTGCCCCTAGCAAGATAGGGTTTTACAGAAAAAAAAAAGACTATTTGAGAGACAGAAATTTATAAGGGGGCCATGTGCAAGGATTTTGCTTTTTAAATGTCTATTAGACTTCTATTTCACAGTTCGATTTTGCAAACTCTGTATTGAGGAAGTATTAAGGAAGACAGTAATAGCTGATATATTCAAACTTGCTTAACCTGATGGAAAATCCCACTGGTGTTAGAACAACACAAAAGAATATCCCTTCCCAGTATGGTCAGTATTATCCCTGAGCTCAAGAGTCTTGAATGGCCTCAAGCCAAAACTTGGTAACATGTTGAACAGTGTACTTAATGTGTGTCAGCATGCAAGTCTAGGTTCTATTCCTCCTTAATTTTCTAGGATAGTTGCAGACTGTGAAGAAGGCTGAATGAGTTTGCATTCTGGACACAGAAGAAAAAAACTGTATCATATATTGGCACAGTTTATTTCCTGTAAAGGGAGGTAAAAGAATCTTCCTCAAAGGCAAAGTTGTCCAGGGTCAGTTAGGGTCTTCACTGTGAGTGAATCCAGCTACAGTAAGGAAACTGAAACAAATGTAGTGGATTGGTATTCCTCAGAGGTAAAACACACAAACAATAAGGCAGAGAAAACTGAGCTTTATAGAAAGGGGTAGACAGACACGGTTCCAAAGAGTTCTCTTTTTTTATGTGAGGCAGCTCCTAAATGGATAAAGCAAATTTGTTAACCCCTTACAACAGAATCCACCTACCTGCCCTGTTATGATGGGTCATGGCTATACACTGAACACGTACTATGTCTGATTATAATCATGATTTTTTCATATGTTTACCAAGATAAAGTTCTAGCCTGCCACTAGCTCATGTTGTGCTCTTGCTGCTCTCTCTGCCCATTTTTAAAAAATACTCTTTTCTGATTAAGCATTGTTTCTGTTTACCATCATTTCCAAGTTTCCCAAGTTCTTTCTGCTCCAGAAATTTAATTGGAGAAAAGTATCTACTAAACACTAATTAGTTTGGAGGGCCATCTGAAAGAAACCTCAGTG
Source organism: Loriculus beryllinus (assembly GCA_039877255.1). Classification (NCBI taxonomy): domain Eukaryota; kingdom Metazoa; phylum Chordata; class Aves; order Psittaciformes; family Psittacidae; genus Loriculus; species Loriculus beryllinus. The sequence goes on along the minus strand of JBCJKH010053034.1, from coordinate 7,296 downwards.
CTATAAATCACTTGCATTCTAAAGTGATTAACTGTTTTCATGTCTAGTCTCATTTAAGAGCCCATAATGAGACACGCACACAATAAATGTATTTAGATACTTAGTCATATGTCTTTAATATACCGACACAGTACAATGGCAGCGAAGGGTACATTCCTCAGAATGCCAGATAGGCAACAAAGGAAGGGATGAGATTTTTACATTACATTAGGAAATTAACTGTTCACAAAGTAAGAAATGGCTTCTAGTATAACAAAGAGAAGTTTGTGTATGCACAGAGCAACTTTAATGTTAATGAAGAGATTCACATGACAGTCCCCAACACAGGGGAAGAAAAGAGTGAGTTCTGGGTGTAAGAATATTACTGGCATATCCTCTCCTCCTCATCCCCGAAGGGGACTTCCCTAATGTAATCCTGGAAGAGCAGGCAAAGTATGAGAAATATCTAATACCTATATAATCATCCAGCAGAAAAAAGAGTTTCCCCCTGTAATCTTCTGTAAGGTGATAGGATTTCTTCCTTTTCTTCACTCATATAACTCAAGTTTGCAACTGTGTTGACAGCTTCAGATACGATTTATGAATTCACATTTTGTCTTAACCTGGCTTCAATGAAAAGTGATTTAAGATAACCTGATTCCTAAAGAACTTGTAGTCTGTCAATTGCTATTTTGCACTGTTCCTTTTATTCTCAATTGATATTGTTGATAGGTAACAAGAAGAGAGTCCCTGAAACCAAAAGAAAATCTGCAATGAACTTGCCCTACAAAATCCCCAACATTTAATTAAAAGTAATACATATAGTATTATATGACATGAATCGGAAGGGCAAAATAAGACTTTTAGTAGCACAGTAGAACAAAGAATATCTTTATCAACCTAATTCTTTTTAAACACTAGGGAAGAAAATAAATTTACAAAACTTTTTTCTGACAGACTGCATCTCTTCTCTATTTTATTACAAATAGAAAAATAAGCATTTGACTTTTTGATGGTCCAATATTTTCCCATTGTGGTGGAACATACTTTTTCTGAAACAGTTTCTGCTGCATGTACTCTTTTGTGATTTTTTTAAAATTTCATTTTCAGATTTTTGCTTTTCTACTTTTAAGAATCTTACTATTGAAAAAGAAAGTCAGCAACTTGCTATTAATTCATTTGTAGCTAAAACCAAGAAAATTTCACACTAGCATTTTTGCTATGTTTGTCCCAGTTTAAACAGTTTATGAGAGCACGATTTTGGATATCAAAACAGAACAAATGTTGAGAGCTTTCAGAACTCAATTTGTAATTAATTGTACTTAAAACCAACCCTTGAATTTTAAAAAGAAACTAAAAAAGAGGCATTAAGGAAAACTATATAATGTCATTAAATTCTCTTATGTACAATATTTGACTGATTTATCCTAGTATATTTCTTGATTACTTTTTTTCTGCATTTATATATTATGTGACTTTAGAGAGAAGTGGTTAAAATCTTGTAATCTTAAGACGTCCCTAAGCATAATTTTAGAACACCTTACTTAACGTCAATTACTTTACTTGTTTTATAAGTATTTCTGTGAAATTTGTCAGTTATTCAACATGGAGAAGTTATGGCTTTTATCGAAGTGTGATTTTATGGTTTTTTTTCAAATATACATATGCAACTTGTGAACGAATGCCTGGACTGAGAGCCCACCTCCAAGGCAAAACTGTAAAAGCCTAATTAGAGCTAAAATTTGTGCTCTAAGGGAAAAGTGTCCTCTAGCTCATAGAACTTATGAATATCTTTGTGGTGAGAAATGTAATTTAGTCAAAACAATTAGAATTTGGCATACCTGGAAGAAGATTTTATTTTTGTAGTGAAGTACAGAGAAGCACAGAAACACAGGCTGATTAAGTGTAGAAGGCTAGTTGTACAGCAGATAATTCTCTTTCTTACTTTGCTCACAACTAATTTTGTCTTGAACATTCAAAAGCTTTCAAGGAGAGATAAAGAATATGTATTATTTCCCTGTAATTAAATATAAATATCTCTGTAACAGTGCAATTCCTCACAGGAAGCAGGCCCACAAATTTACTTTTAGTTTAGCTTCTAAACATGCAGGGTCTCAGTCCTGTCAGAGTTGAGTTTCCAAGGCACCAAAAAGGCAATACAGAAAGGCACAAATATAACTGCAGAAGATTAGTAGCAACTAATTAACTTACATAGTGTGATTTCCATTCACTAGATGTAGCACGTGCTGTCAACTTGGAGGCAAATCACGCACATTTTAATCCTATATTACAGTTCCGAATCCCTGATTTTTTTTCAAGAGCCTGGGAAGGAATAATTACAGCAACTAGTTCTGGGCAGTACTGCACTGGGAGGAGGAAAAAAGGAAACTCATTTTAGGGTAACACTTGCCTTACTTCTTTCTGACCTCAAGCAAGAAGAGGTTTTACTTGTAGTAGTAAAACCTTTTTCAGCTATTGTATGCCTCAAGCCAACACCACTGCCATTCGGACTCTTTAGACTCATGATCCACAAGGTTATTCTACTGATACAGTTCACTCGGATGGCAATAAAGGCCATCTTGGAGTGTTCAAGCAGCCAAAACCTGAGGAACTGGCTCTCAAGTCTTATACCAGGCTATGTTTTTCTCATATGAAATTCTATTGTTGCAGCACTCTCAAAAGACATGTAGAAGGAAAAAAAACATTTTGTGTTCCAGTTCTTACAAGTAAATTAGATACGGTCATGAAAGGCTACAGGAGTGCTGACTATTAGCAAAATTCAGTGCTTTGTCAGACTATTCTTATTTTCATATAGATCTGTGCTTTAAGTCAATTAGAAACTGGTTATTCTTTAATGAGAGTTAAATTACAAAATCCATTCTTCTTAATCATTGGTACTTTCCAAGCTAAGAGAAATACTCCCAGTGGTTTTCATTTCACTCAGCAAACTGGTCTTGGAGAGGGAGAGAAGTTTAGAGAAGGGATTATTCTTCACCATGATTTATTTACATGGTATGATCATATATATTTGCAATAGATTTATTCTGAGCTAAATTCATGGAGTTCAATTTCAAAACTCTTCCTAATCGCTTCGTTTTGGGGTAACAAGTCCAGTTATGTAAATTTGCCCATGTCCATATATTTGGCTGGTTTCAGTTGCTTTGCTTTTTTCCTTATAAAGTGTCCTGAGCTGCTGTCCCAATATGTTAAGTAGAAAACTTTAAACTTCCAAATTCTCAGGTTTCTATTAGTCCTGGGAGGCTTTGCAAGTCTCATTAAAATAAATTCTAGTTCAGTCTGATGATGCAATACATTTGTTTCATTCTTCTGCTCTTCCTCCTCTCTTTTATCCTTCTAATAAGCACTCTAAAAACATCCTTTATGCAATTTTCTAGACCTAAATAGTTCTTATAGAAATATGTCTCTATGTAAAATAGGGATAATGATATTCATCTCCTTTGTAACCCACTTGAGATCTTTAGATGGAAGGTACTAGATAAGTAAGTATTATCATAATAAGCTTGTCATTCACACAAACCAACAATCATAACACAAATCAAATTCATTGTCAAGAGACATAAACAATGATAGCCTTAGAAATGCATTATCTCATTGAACAACACTTGAGATACAGACGGCAATTACTTCAAAAGTGGTAAGAAGATATTCTTAAAGAAAAATATGCTGAAGTTTAGCTAGGAAAAATCCCGAAAACATGTTCTTGGTCCATTGCTTTCAAAACACAGAGCATTTTTTGTGATAAAGGAAGAACAAATGTTAGTAAGTACTACAATTATTTATTCACTACAATGTCTGAATGTGCAATAAGGAAAATGATCCAGAAACTGAACTCTTAATGTTTATTTTCAGTGAGCCATTATTCTACTGTCAGTTAGTCATCACTCCACTCTACTTTTTTTACACGTATATATGTGTGAAGAAATATTAGTAATCACTGCTTCAAAATTCTGGCCTAAAAATGTATCATTTTTAAGCCATTTTAACTTCTGCAACATAGTGTGGCATCCTCTGAAGAAGGTTATAAGTGTAATGAATCTTCTTTTTGATACTATAAAGCTCATTACTTATCTTCAAAATAAAAATAAGAAACTTACGTTGGCCTTAAAATACATTTTCTTTGAATAGAGATCCATCAAAATTTTTAATTGTTAAAAAATTTTATTGTTAATTATTCTCTTGCGAATTTTACTAACTGCTATGCATTATTTACATGTTTTCCCAGGTGTTTTCTATTACAATAAAATAAAATTGCCTGCCCAACACTTACTTTAGAAAAAATAGGTTTTATTTAACAAATGCAGAACATTCAATTTAATCCTGGGAAAAGTTGATTTCAGTTGTAATCACAGTTGTAATCAGCTGATTTCAGTTACAAAATTATGTAATTAGGTAATAACTGCATAATACTGCACTGATAGCACATGCTCCTAGTACTGGAGATAATAAATTACAACTAAGTGAAGAATCAAGTGCAAACCTTCCTCCATTAGACTTTAGGAAAAACTTACTACATGTTGCGAACCACCAGGATCTCTTTGGGAAGTATGAATAACTTGTACTCCTTCCTTCCCCAGAATTCTAAATCTTGATAATGTGATTTATGAACAGTATTTCTTTTTTCTTTTCATCTTACGACTTCAGTATTACTACATTTATCAAAAATGTTACCACTTTTTTCCACAGATACACCCTCTTAGAAAGCTGATTAATATAAAACCTTCAGGATTTACAGTACCACTGCTCAGTTCCACATTTCTTACTTGCACGGAATCCACTTTCACATAAGTGTATTCAAACCTATTGATGGTAATTTTGATCAAGCCTGAGATTTAATAAATTACCTTAACTTATAACTTAGAAGAATTCAAATTAAACTCTATGAAATATTTGCCTTTCTTCCAATTTTCTATTAAAAAAATTAATATTTTTTTTTACAATCAAAAGAGAATTCAGATTGAATTTGATAAGTTATGATAAACATTAATATGAATTTTATGGTTTGTTTTTTCGTAAGGCAAATATTTAAACAATATAAAAAATTACTGTTTAGTGTTTATTCTTAATATCTTTTTTATGAAGATTAACCTGGGTCTTCATCAGCTACATAGAAATAATATAAGGGACAAACTGAAATAAGGTGGCAAATACCTGGTAAACTAATTCAAAACCAGGAATCCCTTTTTCTATATAAATCTAGTATAATAAAGAAACAAAGGAAACTTCCATCTTTGACTGACAATGAAGAGCAGATTTCAAACATATTTGTATAGTGAGAAAGCTCAACGCTAGAAGTTGTCTTCAGATCAGTTCTGTTGCAGCTAAAACACATCCTTGGTTGCCTCAAAACCAAATTGTGTACCGAGTCCTGCATATAAACATGTACTCTAGGTATTGTCTCAAGAATTGATGTCTATCAGATGCATTCCAGTAAGACCTTTATTCAAAAAGATTGTAAAAGCAACTTTAAAAATCTTTTAAAAACATATCTTCAAATGCTGAAGTCCTGTTTTCCTGACCCAAGAGAAAGAAGGGTTATTTTTTCATGGTTATCATGTGGTAAATATACATTTTAAGAAGATATCCTATCGAAGATATGGTGGCTTGCATGCAAGTACCAAGTACCAAGCTTAAAATTGGTATTTTTAATAGTTTCTTTTTTGTATTTTTATGTCAAAGACACCTAGAATTTGGTTGTGGGTTTTTTCGTTTCCTCTAGAATCTGTTTTAAGTAATATAGCTACATTTTTTTCTTTTTTTTTTTTTTTTTTGTCCATAATGTTTTCAATCAAGGTTGCTACAAGGTATGAAATCTGTTATAACAGAAAATCAATTATCTTTCCACTGAGTTCTCAATATTGATTGTTATTTACTCTTTCTAGAGCTTTGTATATCTGTTTTATTAACATTAATAAAATATCTTTTAACAATCTCTAGTTGGATCACCACAATATCCTTCAACTGCCTATAATTTATTTTATCAGAAATGCTATTTTATTCTTGACTATACTGGACAGTCTAATAACTAATGGTGATTATCAGTTATTTGTCTGTATAATTCCTTAACTGTATAAAAAAAAATCCCATGTTCTTTGATAATGTAAAGCATTATTTTATTTGACAAAATAATTAAAATTTATTTATAAGTATTTTGAATGTCTTCGCCTTCAAGAAAGTAAGCTGAAATTGCTTTCTGCTCTTTGGCTAATTCCTTCATATCCATTGTAAACTTTTACCTTTGGAACTGCACTTGAACTCCTAAATGAACGAGCTCAGTTACTGGCAATAATGACTACTAACATGAACATAGTCCAAGTTGTATCTCAGGGAAAACAGATGTTCAGGTAAAAACATGCCTCCTACTTCATCTTCTCCATCTCCAGCCACCTGGTGATATCCTGCAGATGAAGGTCCCCATTATAGCTGTTCATTTGTCCCAGCTGAATCACTTTCCTGCAAGGATCTTCAACCCTAGGGCTCTAACTCCTATCTTCTCAAACTGTGATTCCACCCATGCCCATCTGAGGAACTATTCATCTCTTCATCTTTGTACTCACTGCTATATACTTGACCTGGCACTATTCTTACATCTAGAAGTAGGAAGACTAGTGCAGCCTCTGGATGGATTTCTGCTGGTGGTGGTAAGTGTATGTTGAAAAACAAAGAGCATGTTTTGTGCTGCAGCATGTCCAATTAGCTCCAATTTGGCATTATTTCTGACCATCTGTCCAGTCATAATTTCTTGTATAAATGTACTTTCCAGTTATAGAGACAGTTATATTTATATTTGTAAAGTCAGAAGAAACTATTGCTGCACACTGTGATGGAGTTGAGAATTTCAATGTAAGTCAATATTGATCCATACTGAACTGAGCAGAATTGAAAAAGAATTTATCTACTGTGAAAGTGGGTTGTTTTTATTTTTTTCCCTGATTTGTTTTTTTTCTTGATTTTGTTTTCTACTTTCTTCTCTAGAAACCTCTTCAGAAAAACAAAAATTATGCATTCCATGCTTTTTTTCACTATAGCTGTGTGTAGCAGCAGAGACTTTTTAACTAGCCTTATGTATCAGTTAAAGCCAATTTGGGAAAGGCAGTAGTAATATTCGGGGTTTGTAGTCATAATAGAATCCGTTTTGATCTGTGATCTATTTGTCTGAAACTAGCACTGATATTTGAGTTAGATAACTTTTAGGGTAGCATTAAAATTACAGTATTAATCTCTATGTAATATTTGCTCTTGATGATTATTTTTTAATTTTTCCCTCTGAAATTCTAAGCAATATATAATGGTATGACT
>JBCJKH010053031.1:0-20894 GCA_039877255.1 Loriculus beryllinus | reverse complement strand
AGCTTTCCTCACCTGGTCCCTAGCTTCCCTGACAACCTCCTTGTATTCTTCCCAGACCACCTGTCCTTACTTCCACCTTTTATAAGCATCTTTTTTACTTCGAATTTTTCTCAGCAGCTCCTTATCCATCCAAGGAGATTTCCTGGCCGTCCTGCTGCACCTCCTTTTGGGGCTTTTCCTTCTCTAAGTATGCTTACACAATGCGGAACATTCTGGGTAATGTCTGTATCTCCCACCTAGGATTTTTTTTAATTGTCTTTAAAACAACCACACATATATATATATATATATATATACATATACATATATATAAAGGAAAACATGTATTTATATTTGCATCCACATATTTCTTCATGCTTGTATGAAAACTGAATTTGTTGGAGTATAACATCCCTCATCTTCTGGGGATAGAGGACCTGTATAATCGGGGGGGTTTTAACACATGTGAGAATGCAAGTTTTTCTTACTTGAGAACATCATGAAAATGCAGCTAATTGACAGTTGACTGCTTCTTTCCATCTTAATTATTAAACTTCAGGAAATTATGAATAAGAGCATTGAGATTTGTTTCTAAGTAGTACGGTGTGTGCACAACACTAAAAATCACAGTAAAATTTTTCCATAATAATGTCAAGAAGTCGTTATGGGCATTCTGCCTTCAGGAAGCCATTAAGAAATTTTTCCAGAGGGAATATCTGCTAAAACTGCTTTGTAAAACAAATTAATCAGAATGGGTAGGAATTAACTTTTTGCCTCACCTTCAGAGACATTTTTTACCTAGTTTATTTACAAAGAAGGAAGGGTGCAGAACCTTCTCTAAAGAAACTAATGTGAAAATTAAAAAATGGTGTGTTCATTTAAAGGTATAAAGACACATTCAAAAAGTTGCTTTCTTATGAGTGAAGGAATGTGTCTTGATATAAAACAAACAAAAATATTACGAAGTTTTTTGAAAATACCTCAGCAATAGAGAAGACGTCTGAAAATGTACGTGTGAGGAGGAGAGGGAGAAGGTCAGACTCAGTGTGTCAACTTGCTACTGGCAAACTCACTGCAGAGTAGGACATTACTTGTTCCTGTACTTGGCATTACATCTGTCTGGTGTCATCAGGGAACAAGGAGATCAGCAGGTCATATGTAAAGTAAAATATGACTAAAATCAAAAAATACATAACTTTGGGCCCTTGGGAGTGGAATGTTTCTTTGTTGAGAGTTAGAAGACATTAGACCTGTTGGAGAAGAGAAGGATCAGGGCAGACCTTATTGGTCTCTACAAATTCCATAGAGGCAAGTGGCGAGAGGAGGTGGGTGGTTTCTTCTCCCCAGTAACAAGTGATAAGACAAAAGGTAGTGGCCTCAAGCTGCACCAAGGGAGGTTAGACTGGCTATTAGGACAGATTTCTCCACCAAAAGGTTAGTCAGGTATTGGAACAGGCTTTCCAGGGAAGTAGAATCACTGTCCCTGAAAGTGTTCAAAGACTTTGTAGATGAGGCCCTCAGTGACATGGTTTAGTGGTAGATTGGCAGTCCTGGGGTAATGGTTAGATGTGATCTTAAAGGTCTTTTCCAGCCTGGCTGATTCTATGATTTATCAGACCACAGTGTTTGCTGTCAGGCTCATTCTCATCTTCTAACTTCTCTTTCTATGAGGCACTGGTAGATCCAGGCCTATGATTTCCCAGTCAATCCAGGAGGAGAAATTAATAATAATGACTTGCGGGCTGAAGTTGTTTAGCACAAAGCTGAAGCAGTTGCAGAAAAACTTGGAAAATTGCCTCAGTTTGCCATCTTTAGAGGAGGGTCATAACACTTTGAACATTGTGGAGATACTGTTCTGCTCTAGAATAGTGGAGATGCACATTAGTTTGGGAGCTTAATGGTAAACAGGGAAAAGAGTTACTTATCTGATGAACCTGGTGCACTTTTAGACATTCAGGGGGAAAACTGGTATTTTCTGATGCCTGAACTATATGTATAATATGTATAAAAAGAAGTGCAATCATATGTGAAGCAAAGAATGGCTTTGTCTTCCAGAGAGGAATGAGAAGTGCTTTGTAGTTTTGTGATTAAATATTTCTGGGAGTGATTAGAGTTAGATCACCAGCTGTTTCACATGACTAAGCACATAGAGTAAGGCCATATACACTTTTCATATATTATATGACATATATTTATCTCTGCCCTATGAAGAAAGACAGAAAGAAAAAAACCTAAAAATGTTTTTTTCTCTCCTGTCCAGTATTAGCCTAAATACTGGTAAGATTTTAGAATATCTCTGTACAATTATAACTGCACCTGCAGTAAGTGCTACTATTACAGGGCTAAAGTCATGTTACTGCCTGGCTGCTACTTCCTATTTTGGGATATCAAAGTATGCCTGAGTCCAACCAAATAAGTAAACAGTAAACGTAGGATAAATGTTTAATTACAGTTGAAAACAAACACTCATTAAAAATAAATCACAGTTTGCTTCAGCCAGCCTCTGCTCCTTCGGCCAACTCTGACTGCTTCTTTTCCACTACTCTTAACCCTTTGAAGTTGCAACCTTCCTAGTGGGAAATTATTTTAGTTGGTGATTGGTTGTTCTGGGTACCTACAATAATCTTTTGCTTTCCCACTTAATGAATGAAGGGTCAATTTTCTCCTTATAATCAGACTTATTAAACTTTGTGATGTTACTCTTTGACTAGAGAAGATTATTAAAAAGATGATGAGACTCTAGAAAGCTGCCATCCATTGTGTGCTCTGAGGGTTGCAGCAAAAGCTGTCGTACCATCTACATAGTCTGCTTAGGAGACCCCAGAGTAGGTCATGATCTGAGCTTTGAAAGTAAATGGAGATAATAAGTAACAGCATATTTGGTTCAGGAACTTGTTAGTGCAGTCTAGGCAGGTGTTGAGTGGAATAGGTCCTGGAAATCTTGTCCTGTATATTTGCAGTAGAGGCAGGTAGAAGAGTTTACATGTTGTATCCAAGAGCCAGCCTTTCTAGGAATTGGGTGGATGCTATACTCCTGACCCATAGATTGTCTGTTGCTGAACTGGTACCAAAACATCACCCTTGTCTACGCAGTAGAAAGTCCAGCTCATTAAGAGTGAATTTGTGGAGTCCAGTCAACATCCACTGCGCATGGTCTTTCAACAGGTTTTACGTTAACTCTAGTCTGGCCCTTGGTTACTAGGTGAATCCTGAAATGTGTATTTCAATTTTGTTTCACTCAAAATATATGTAGTTCATGTCCTTCAAGACTGCTCTGTGATGTGAACTAAAGTGTGTAAAGTGGAAATGGTTGGGAGTGTCATTTTAAAAGCATGCTTCTGATTCAAAATAAGCTGCTAATGCAGATGCACCCGTCATGGTTTAAACCCAGTCTCTACTCCCCACCCTGCTCTTTCTTTCCTTCCCCCCCCTGTCAGTCTTATCCCAAAGAATTGCTTTTCAACATAAAGTCAAGAAACCTTCTCTATGGAGAGCTGGCAATCAGGTTAAAACTTGGTGACTGTAAGGAGAATCTCAATGTCTTTCTGAAGGCTTGTATATTTTAAGGCCAGAAAGAGCCAGCTTTTTTTCTGCAACATGGGCCATAGATTTCACAGAGGGATCTCTTGCAAAAAGCCTCTAAACTACTGTTTATGATACAAATGTTCTTTCTTACTTTCAGAACTCCCAGTGAAAGGGACAATACTACACTCAAAGGGACTCTGCACCTGTGATTAATTGCACATGTTAGTAAATGTAAACATCTTACCTGCAATGTGCAAAATTTCTGTTGAGAAGAACAGCAACATGGAGATCAGTCAAATTCAAGTATTACTGGAGTAAATTTTCTATGTAATAAGTGGAGGGGCTTTCATGAAAAATATTTTTCCTTCACTTTTCCATTCGTTGCACGCACTAGTATGGATATGAGCAACTGTTTAATTAAATGCTATGCTGAGTTTCCTTGATCTTTGAAATAAGATCCTTCTGGGAAGAGCATTACCTCAGTCTATGAATTCTTCTTAAGATACATGTAGGGCAGGTAACAGGAAAATAACTTGAAGGAATATCTCTTTACCTGATGGATACTGGAGAGTCCAAGCTATTGAAACTAGTTGTACTGCTAAATAGCTCAGAAGCATAAATGCCTGGAAATGCTCTCTTCCTTCAAAGAATGAACTCCCTCAGAACAAGTTTCAGGTAGCTTCAGTTCAAGAGTCTGATTCACCATCTATGGGCTGCAAGTGGACCTCTCTGAGTTTCAAAATGCTCACACAGAAGTAGGTATAGGAAAGCAGCCTTACTGGGAAGTGTAGGGCCATTTTACAACAATTACATCTGCCTTTAATTGCTGGAGAATCGAATTAGGTATACATGCACTGCCAGTGGTGGCAGAATACACTCAGTACCTTTTCTGAAATACCCATATCAGGAAATCTACAGAGCCTTCAGATAGTGGTTTGATAGCAAATAATGCTGAATTCACTCTTTCAACTATGGATCAGGTTGACTGTCTGTGGATAAATGTGAATGAATTCTTGGACAAAGGAGTTTTAGAACTACTGTCCAGATACCCCAAGGATATGCCTTTCTTGTTTGACCTATACCTCTTCCATGACTGTGAAGCAGTCAGTTTGGTTTGAATGCTGAAGGTCCAGCAATCTGGATACAGAAAGAAGCACATGGCTAAAAGTGTTTGACCTGAATCTGTATTTTAGGGAAATATCCAGAATATCTAGTTGTTAGTTTCAGCTGTCTTCCCTCTCATCTCTTAGTTGCAAATGCTGTGTCCATTGGTATATTTTGCAGATTCTGTTTCACACTTAACGATATTTCATATTTATGTTAATATACGTCTGCACCCACAATTTAGTGGTATAAAAGAAATACTCAGATGTATAGTACAAATATTTTCCTCTGGTTATACTTCTCAGAAATTAGTTTGTTACAATATCTTCTGCACTGATAGCTGGACATAGGAAAAGGGTTACTTGTAATGTTGATTCATTACTAGGCAACTAACCATCATTTCACCTTGAGCTTACTATCAGTTTGCTTTCTTACACCACCATTGCTGAAAAGGGAGGAAGTTTTTGCCTCAAATTTAATATTATGGGTCTAAAATGGAAACCTCTACATGTCTAATGGTTCACTCTGAAAAGAGACAAATTATGGTCCTGCTAAGTGACTTTCATGGCAGGCGTGCCATAAGAAAATAGAAATTAATAAAGAAGAGCATATTATGAATTTGGTGATTATTTTTTTTTTTTGATCCTTTTATTTACGTATTTTAATTAGGTTAATTCTTTCTTTCTTTTGACTATTATCTTTCTGGTCTTGGATTTATTAGATAGATAGATAGATAGATAGATAGATAGATAGATAGATAGACAGACTTTTTATTTAACTGCCAGGAATGGCAATTACATAAGCATTTGTATTTGAGATTTCCTCTGTAGACCTGAGTTTATATCAGCACCTGATCTGAGCAGATGGAAATTAAAAGCAAGAGGATATGCTGAAAATCACACTGTAGGAAGACTGAAAGAGATGTAACGTGTCTGTTGGACTGTAAAATTGGCCTGGGATGGCATGTAGCAGCCTATCCTCAGTTGACTAATTCATCCAGTTTGATTGACAGTGTCATAAGATTGAGTAGATGTCCTTCATGAGTGTGCAATATTATCAAAGTTATTTGAGATGGGAAGTAGCATGAAGGAAGAAAACACTCTGGCTACAGAAAAAGCTTATGTATTTCTCCTAGCTTCAGAGTGCTGCAATTGTAATACAGTATGTGTGTATTTTTCTTCATTCAAGAGTGCTTACATGTGGTTACACTGCTTTGGGGTGTATGCAGGTATTGTTATTCATGCTAAAAGTCAAAGAGACTGTTTTTTACTTTAGTTGAAGCTAGTTAAACAGTGTATCTGATGCAGTTATTGTTGTCCTCCTGTCCTGTGTATAAATAAGGGACTGTTGCTTTTAAAGGAAGCGTGCTGTCTCTATGTCACCGTGCTAAATGATTTAAAACATTGGAGAATTCACGAAGTACTTCAAGTTCTATTTGTATGATACATGGAGCTTACATTATGCAAATGGAGCTATAGTTTTCAAATACACTAATCACTGAGTTTATCCAGATGTGCTCAGTGTAAAAAAATGCAACTGATCTTATTCTCTGAGGGACACTGTGAAATGCTCTTCAACAATAATTTGTAGGTCGAAGAGAAAGAAACTGGTGCTCACATATGCCAGAGCAGCATGGAGAATTTTGTTGGAAAAGATGAAGAGTGTAACTGTCAGTGATGGTTCAGTTATGTAGTTGTTTGTAGGAGCAGGAAGAAGTATCAAGTCAGTTTGTAATATTTGCATACACTGTTCATTTACTCATGCATCTAGGTCTTAACCTCTTTGGATGAATTCAAAAGGCTTGGAGTTAAACAATTCCATTTCAAGACCAGATTTTAAAAAGAAATAAATTCCTTGCACTTCTCATTGTGGTTTTATTTGATGAGAATAGTTTGATTTTCAGGCATATGTGAAAAAGCAGATGAATTCCAGTGTGGAACCCACAAATTATATTGTGTATGATTTAGCTTTTTTTCTTTTTCTTTTTCTTTTCAAAAATATTTTTTTTTCTTTTCAAGTTCCTTTATTTCAGATCTGAGATACCACAGAATAATGTCGCAAATGGCATCATGTGATCTTCCCCGTTAAATCTGTGTAAACAAGAATCATCCAGACTTAATAAGAGAGAATGTTTAAGTGAATTTAATTTTAAGGCTTTTATACACTGTGATCTGTCACATTTCCACATATAAAGTCATATTGTTCATTCACCTCTGATTATGTCTGTGGGTCAAATATTTGCTCTTTACTACCCATGTTTCTTGACTGCTGGAGTGAAAATATTGTAGTCAGTCACATTTACTTTTGAGATTACTAGCTTCATTTTTCTTTTTATACTGGAGGTTTTCAAAAGCCAGTTTTGTTATGTTTTTTTAGGCTTATAGTATGACAAGTGCCATCTGAATGGGCACAGTGCTTTTAACGAATACTTAAATAAAATCAATATATAAAAAAAGAAACTGCAAAGCCACATCACATCAGCTCTGTCCGCTTCAAAAGGCATTTTGAGTTTAACTCACATAAGATCTCCTGAAAGGCTGAGAAAGATGTGGGTGACTCAGTGCATGTTGATGAGATATCTAAAACTTTAATCTAGACTTCACCTAGCTGAAAATTATCTATGCCATTGATACTCAAAGCTTACTGTTTGATAACAGGTTATGTTAGCTTTGTAAATCACAATTTAGTATCTATAGATATCTTTTCAAAACACTTTTCCCCTTCAATCCTGACAATAATGTTCTTGCTGTGTCAGAAAGATTGGAGTGAACATGTAAATGCACCCGTAGGGTGTTTTAGTTCATTAACTGTACTTAACAAGAGCGCTGAAAACACGGGTGATGGACAAAGACCATACAGAGCTGTGGAGTATATCTGCAAGGACCTCTACACAGAAATCTGTGTCATTGCACCTGGTCTAGGTGTTGGCACTAACCAAAATTCCTAGATCTGGAAATTTTATGCCCAATTCCAATATAAACAGAGCTGTAACATCAGTACTGCTAGTACTCCCTGTGCCTACGTAATGTGAAATGACATTTTTTTACTCTTAAATGAAAATAATGTCTGCTCATATACTGTCAGAGCTATGTAAGTGTCTCTGTGGGAGCATTGTTAATGCTGAAAGTGTTTCAGGTAGCTGGTGAATACCAGTGAGATGTTCCAGTTTTCTGGAAATCAGTTGTTTCTTCAGTTAGATAGTCTCGTAATTTGCTTAAACACAAATTAAAGTCTTCCAGATAACAAAATAGATTGAAATGTTTAAGATAAAAAGAATGATGTTTAAGTTTGCAATTTGATAAGAAATAGCTTAACCTTTATTTTTTTATTTATTATTATTGTTTAGAGGAATGTTATTAATGAGAAATATGGTCTTTTGTCATAAAGGTGCATGAAAAATCCTTCAGAAAACTATTATTAAGTTATGCAGTTTTCAAAGGGAGGCATCATGGGCTTGAATAAGCTGGAAGCTTAACTTGGTGTATGACTGCTTTCCTCTCTGCAACTTGCACTGCCAGGCAATTGCTTTTTTATTCCACTGATGGTAATCATGGCTAGTAAAAGATTAAAAGGCTGCCTAATCTTCACACCGCTGTCAGTCGCAATCAACAAAAAAAGTCCTGAAAGGTGATGTACAGTCTGTGAGCTGAATAGGGAGCAGTGTGCACTTTTCAAGGCTGAGTAGCAGGTGACAAGCAGAAGAGAAAGTTGCTCCACTTACAGTAATATTAAGCTGTGAGCTTCTGAAGAGTGCAGATGCTTTGGGGTGCTGTTCCTGTTACTGATGGTGGCACTGCTGAGGATCCCCAGGCAGGAGCTGCGTTTGTCATCAGGCAGCTACATACTTGCCAGAAGCTATGCAAAGGCAGCTGGGAGCGTGGAGAATGCAATGGCAGCTGTGACAGAGATACAGAGGTGGTTTCTATCTGGTCTGATCTGAAATGAAGTCGCTGATTTCTAACTCAGGGTTGGAAACTGCGGTGGGCTCAGTAGGTTTACCTGCACCCTTTTCATGTGGCTGAATGTGCTGTTGGTCTCCCACGCAGCTCCTGAGCTTTTTGCTATGGTACTCTTGCTGGTTGATCTTCGTGTGATGACTTCTATGGTGACTGCCAGCTCTCCTACCTCACTGCCAGCTGTGGCTGTACCTTTTGGCAGGGGTACCTCAGCAGTGGGCAGGTGCCTAGTTAACTTAATTGTTGAAAGGGATAATGGAGTTTCCACAGTAGGAGTATCACTACAGCCAAGGCTCTTGGCTAGATATCCAGGAGTTAACAAAAAGCAAATGGTTCCATCTATTTTGATCTGATTTACTACCATTCAGTGGTAGTAAAACATTTTCTAACAACTGCTGGCTCTATGAACTTTTATCAACTCTGAAACCATGTAGATCTTGCAATGTGTTTGTCCAGCTGTTAGCACGAGTTGATATATATAGCTGCCTCTAGCATGAAAGCAAAAATTGTTGATGATCATTCTGTGGTATTCTCATATTAATCCCTGCAGGAGACACAGTGAAGGTTAGATTTAAAACAACAGTATCATTCAAAGTATATTTCCTGGTCAGAAGTAGCACCAGTGTTGCTGAGTGAATGGTAGGATGTACATGGTCGCATACTTTCTGTACAGGGTAACAAAAAGCAGGCAGCTAAAATTAAATTATCAAAAGCACATTGTCCATTATAATTACCTTAAACAGAGTTTCCACTATTTCGGTGTATTGTTTTATCTTGAAGTCTTTATTATGCAGAGTGCCTTTTGGAGTAACTGAGTTCAGACATTCTCTGTCTACCTGCCCTTTGAGAATCAGTATTTACCGATGCACATGACCTGCTCAGAATTTATGGTGCTGGTACAGACAGCTGGGCTGTAGCCACAGTTTCCTCCAGAGAAGGCAGAGGAGTTCAGGCATTTGGGGTGACAGACAGGGTCACAGTAACTTCTGCAGGAATGAGGAGTTGGCACCAGTCTCTCCTTTACTCACTGTTGCTGTAGGTTAAAGATGATGTAATTCAGAGCTGCATACTGTCAGTGTTTTATTATCTGCATTACTGCTATACTCAAGTGACAGTATCTCAACCTATTGCAAACATGTACATGCTATTCTTCTTTTAGATAACTGCCACTGTTAGGCACTGTTAGGCTGAGTAGCAGAGGTATTCTCCCGAGGATTAGAGCTTGCTGGAAGCATAACAACAATTTCCTTTTCTGTGAAATATGTTGGTTTGTCAAAAAGCAACGTGTTTTGTAGAAATTCTTTTTTGTTTTTTGGTGAAGGTTTTGTAAATATTTTCAGGCATTTCCTGAAACAAATGAGGGAGGTGACTCATTTCAAATTAATTTCATCTACCGTAGGTTTTAGATTCAGAGCATCCTTTTGATGAGGAAATTTAAAGAAGGAAATTAATAACAATGTCCCCTGCTTCCCATACAGAGGTGTTCCCACCTTGGGAGAAGAAAGAGTTTACCAAGTGGTAATGGAGCTAAGACAAGAGGCAGGCTTGAGCTATGGGGGAAGTCTATGTTGATATTTTAGAAGGGAACGTTATTGGCTTGGTGAGAAAATATTGCCATATTTTGATGGCAGCAGTTTGGGCAGATTGAACCAAATATGGGAGGGAGGATTTCATCAGGGAAGAGGAAGATCTTGAATGAACTAGTGCATAGGCTAGTGTTGAGACACCACTGAGCAGGAAGATGGCTAACTTCAGAGACACAGTTGTAAGGCTTGTGGAGGCTTGAAATATAAGTAGGGGAGACAGGTTTCATGACCTGGACAGCAGGGAGTGCTAATAGTACAAGAAAAGTGAAAGGAAATAAGGATAAAGATATGTACAGCTTTCAAACAGCTAACCTGTAGACTAATTTTACTTCGTCAGAATGCCATTTCTTACATCTGCACATACTGCAGTCAGCACACTTCAGAATACTCAGAGCAAAAAATATATTCTTATTTACGAGCCAAAACATTTCAAGTAAAAGTAATTGAACTAAGTGCAAATGTCTGAATCAGTTCACTGGAAAAAGAAATGCTTGAGTAAGGGAAGTTTTGATTTCCTTTTCAAGTGGATTTACATTGCAAAATGTAAAACGGTAAAACAAGAAACCCCTTTTTCCTGTTTTTTTGTTTTTATTTTAATAATTTGCTAAAGTTGCAAGCATTTCCCAACATCTCCTCTATTGTGTTATCTGGAGCTCCACAGAACATCTATTGTTGTAGTGCAAAAGATCTTGATAAAGGCACAGCTGTGAATGTGACTGCTGTGTTTCAGTTACATATAGCATGGAATCATTGAATTGTTTGGATTGGAAAAGACTAAGATCATTGAGTCCGAGCATTAATCCAGTATTGCCAAGTCCACCACCGAACCGTGTCCGTAACCACATGTCTTTTAAATCTGCACTGGGCAGCCTGTTTCAATTCTTGACAACCCTTTCAGTGAAAGAATTTTTCCTAATATCCAATCTAAACCTTGCCTGGTGCAACCTGATGCAATCTTCCATTATCCTATTGCTTGTTCTCCCTACTTTTGTGATGCAAAAGGGTTCTGTTGTGATCTTTACCATTCTCTGTTTACTGAGCCTCCACTGCAAATGGAATTAATAGGCAGCTTTACTAGACACCTTTTTGAAAAGAGAAAATAATGAATAACTGGGTCTGACAGCTACTACTTCAGGGTACCTGCAGAGCACCATTCAAGAAGCTCAGAGGCTGAGGCTTGCCAGGTTCAGGTGGGATGGACACCCCTTGTCTCACAGATTCAAGTAAATCTGTTGCCAGTAAATATCAGAAATACTGTGTTACAGGAAGGACTTTAACTCAACCTGGGTCTTTATTAGGTTTACAGCAGTATTTTCCCCTAGATGAGTTAGCATTAAATAACTTGTATAAATAATCAGAAGGATTTTTTCACACTTGGAGCACTAGTTTTTCTCTGGGAGCTGTGAGGTATGATGGATGTGCTAGTATCAGTTCTATTTCAAGCAAAATTGATGGCCAATACACGACATAGAAACTTGCTGAATAAAATTCATCTCCTTAATTGTATCTAAGCTTTGGCTCAAGTAAATATTTTTTGAACAATTAGTATGAAATACCACGTATGTCATACCCCAAGTAATGATTAGATGTATGCAGTGTTTTCATTTATGCTTTATGTATGCATTTACTAGTAATTTTGTCTGTAAATTCAGATTTAACACAAATTACCAGAATTTATCAGCTGTCTTGTTTTTTTTGTCGTTTTTGGTTTTTGTTTTTTTTCCTGAATACACTTTACCAAAACTCATAGTGCTGGTAATTGGCATAGAACAGTACCAGAAGTGTAATGATAGCTACAGTTTGTACTGCAGGAGCTAGGTAGCATAAGATCAACAGGAATTACTCATGTACAGTCTGTGTTTTACCCAGACAGCATGAATATTCACTATCAGATACGTGAATATTCAACATCGCCTCCTCCAGTTGATGCTGTAGGTAAACTCATCTCCTGCCCTGAATTCCATCTAGAGAACGTTTCTGATTCAGAATTGCAAGGAGGTCTTTCAATTTATTTAGTTTTGGGTTTGTTTTAAAAGATCTAGTAAAATCCAGGGGACAACAAACAAACAAAAAGATACTTCTGGATGTTATCCTGACAAGAAATAGGTTCTCAGTTTCTTCATTGGAAAACCATCTTTCCTTCAGCTTGCTCTGTGATTCCATCTTCCATGGCTAAGTACACAGAGGAGAAAAGAGCACCTAAATAGCTTAATCACCTTGGGAGGCTTTTCAGTTCCAGCTTTAGTCACCTGTAGTCTTGACATATCTACGTGTTTCTTCCTTCCAATTACAACACCAGAAGGCCCAGGAACAGTTTGGATTTTTAACACTTTGTAAGCTGAGTTCCCAAAATACCGTCAAAGCAGTGCTACAAATAAACTACTTTTCCATGCAAACAAGTAGTCTGACTGAAAAATTATCATTGGAAATTAATGGTCCATTCATTTCTCCCATGAATTTTGGCCATTGGCATAACATGCCAGAACTCTATTAAAATATGACCAACACATGAAATGAAGTCTATATAAACCCAGCAGGCAATGGTAACAGTTATCAATAGACAATAATTACATGCACTCACCACCAGGAATATACAGAGCAGGTTGTAACTCAGTGTAGTATCGCTACAGGTAAGCAGTGGAAAAAGGGTGGAAAAAACACTCTTACTGAGGGAAAAGAAGAGACGTGAGACATATGATAAAATTTCCCGTATAAAACCTAAATGTAACTTAAAGACAACTTTCAAATATTTTTAAAGTCTAATACAATACTGAAATATTGTAAAAATATAAAATTACAGCAGTATAAAGTCAGAATAATTGAGAATTAAGAAATTGTAGGACTGTGAGTGAACTTTCTAAGTCTGGTAAACTCTGTCCTACAATGAAATGAGTGATGAAGTAAGTTTGCATCCTGCTGGAACTCTTCAGTACCACCAAAACAGAAATGGGAAGTAGCGCTACTACTCAGAGGAGCTGCTATGTCCCTCTTCCTTCTCACACAAGTGAGAGTACGGAAGAGCAGTAACAATACAGGCAAACTATACTACTAGGGAAGACATCCATTTAAAAGAAAACTCATTTCATCTGATGGGTAGGAGCAGGAAAACATGCTGATTATTTTAGGAGAAGAGTCTAGTATTACTTGCCACATCATGATTCTGAAGCATTCTGATTAAGTTAATAGTCTGGAGGTAGAAATATATATGTTTATGCATACTGTTATACATGCACACACAGATATAATGGGTAACAGATTCTTGTTCTTGATAATTAACTGTATACATGTGGAAGACATATGGAGCACCCAGATTCCTCCTTGGTTTCTATAATGTCTTGTTCATTTAACAAGTTGCTGAATCCTATGTTAGCACAGCTTTTTAGGCATGCTTGCTCTAGTTACTGTGGTGCTGGAATGTTGTGCATCAGATCTCTGTAAGCTCTTCGGTGGCTTCCACTGATGATTTAGCAATTTAGAACTGGAGCTTCCCTTTACTGTTATAAACCCTCTCTAACATACTGTGCTGAGTAAGTCAGGGTGTAAGTCACCTGTAACACCAATCAAACAACAGTTCCTAGCACCATGCATGTTGAGAGCTAATTTCATGGTCAAATATTAAAACAGGAGTTTTTAGAGCTGTGCAATCTATTCAAATATTCTACACGTGTAACTACAAACCTCTGGAGGGATCTTTCTTACATGCTCTGTATATTGTTGTGTCTGATGTACCAAAATGAAGATGTCCTCAGAACTAGAGAAGGACAGTAGTTGGGTTTCATCAGGAGGATGAGTTCCTGGTGCTGTACACTGCATTAGTGATGCCCAGCCTTCAGTATAACCAAGAATAGAGGCACTACAACAGCTACCCCAGATAAAAGCTTCTCTCTTAATGGAGGGCAATTTTCTCTTCTTCTATATGGCAGGGAACAAAACGTCATCCCCAGTTGTTTCCCTCTTCCCCTTCTCCCCCTTTTTTTTTAACTTACTTAAAAAGTCAGACAGTATAGGTGTATCTGCATTGTCATTTACAAAAGCAGAGATCCATGCCTAATCCTAGTACATGATCTGTATCAGTGTGTGTCACAGTGTTTCTGGTCATTCTTTCTCCTTAAACGATGTTCTGTTCATACTCATAGAAAATCCATTTTTTTAAATAGAAAAAGCCCAACTCTCTGAAATTACACAAGTTGCAGAAACAGGCCACTTTGAACTTTTTGTCAGCATTTGCAGGGCAGGTGTTAAAGAAAGTTACTTCAAAGTACCCCTTTGAATGGCAGATCTGTTGAATGGTTCACTTTCAGCTCATTTCTGCCTGAAGTCAGAGAAATTACTTTTTTTTCTTTATCCTTTTTAGTCCTCTGAGTTTCGAAAAACTGGTAATTGTTTAGTCTTTATTTCATGCTACAAACTACTAACCATGGATTTGTTTGGGGGTTTTAATGTTGTTTCTAGAAAACAAAAGGTGTCAAACCCAGACTAGGTTTCATAACAATGTCATTACATAACTATCCAATTAGTAGCTCGTTCACTGCTATTAATAGCAGCTTCCACATCTGAGTCGCTTTGCATAGGGCTACAATAACTGGCAAGAAGAGGCTTCACATTAGTTAGTTATTCTCAGAAGAGAATAAATGAACTTCATGGAGATTTATGAGATGCAGAGTAATGTGCTGTTTGTTAGTTGCCAGGCTGCTGCCTGCTCAAATGCTGTCTGCCTTTCCAGACTTAGAGGAGTTATTCGGACCCAGTGGGCTGTCACTGCAAGCCTTCTATGTACATATTTATCTGATCTGCACCGCATACAGCAGGCTACCAGAGACAGTTCAGACCATGAGTAGTCTGAAGCCAGGAACTTTTTGAAGTATTTTTCTTTGGAATAGTATCTCTAATTTGGTGTTATATTTCATATTTACATTGACTGACATAATGGAATTAATTCTCCAGTGATGGTCATGGTTTACAGTGGTTCATCTGGAGTTCCACCCCAAAGCTGGCTGTCATTGTACTCCATTTCAGCTATCCATCATGTCAGTTATTGCTGGTTGGATGGCTGCAATGCTGCAGCCATTCGAGCACAGACATATATACAGAGGGATCTGAATTCTCTTCTGAAAAAAACTCGACTGGAGTAGCTTAATAGTCACTTGAGCTGCTGACCACAGAATCTGATCCTGTAGCTGAATCTGATTCCTGTAGCTTTCTGCACAAGACATTTTTTTCTTCCAAGACAAAGATCAAACATGATTTCTATTTTTTAAAAGAGCTACTTTAAGAGTTGCAGCATGTGAGGTAGTTTGATTTTACATTCATCTGTTTCTGAATTCTAACACAGAAGTAATAAATTTGTAAAGATATTTTTCCATAGCCTCATGACAGCATTCTACTCTTCATCACAAATTTCTTTTTATGTCAGCTCTCTCCTCTGATATAAAGATGGATCAAATTCAGATATACACATGCTTCTAAAACAAGTTATTCTCCTGAAGACCATACTCTTTCCTTGGGTATCTCCACTGCTCCTGAATTTCAGACTGTTTGAGGTTTTGCATCTCTCACACTCTCCTTCTCTTCATGGCTCAAGTTCCACATCACCTGCTGTCTATGGGAACATAACAGTCTCATCCACTCCTTTGCCCTAGGCACAAGCTGCTTCAGAATTAAGGATTTACTTACATCGCACAAAACAAGTCACATAATTAATGGGCTTGACTGAACATTGATTCAGGTGGTTGTTTTTGTGTTGCTTCCTTGTTGACGTTCTTCAGCCCCTCCTTACTTGGCCTACAGATATATTTTACACAGATGTCTTACGTTTTTCCCCTCCCTGGGGAAAAGAAAAAAGAAAAAAGAGAGATTTTCAGAGTCACCTACATGAGTTAGTTAAAACACAAAAAGAACATGCACATTCTTTCTTGGGCATATTGAACCATATTGCATTAATCACACTTTTTTCTTTGGTCTGTCGTGTCATTTCTTCCTCCTATCCATGCTATTGCTTTTCCCTCTGTTACTGTAAACTATTTAAAGTTAATAATCAATGTAAAATGTAAAAATGAAGTATGAACCTGTGAAACGTAAACTCTCTATTTGTGTCCCTACGTAGTCTCTAGTGTTCTGCACAAGTGTAATCATAGATCATGTTCTTGTCTTTTTCTTGCTATCAGGACAATGTATTAATTTTGTGTGTTCACATATTAATCATCAATTTCAATGAGATTCAGGATACATTTTGCCCTTTCTTATACTTTTATAAACCTGCAGAATACGCTAGAGTCCCAAACACCTTACATTCAATGATGGTGAACGTGTATGTGGTCTCTTCACCTTTCACATTTATAGCTAACTCTGCATGAAGAAAGTCATGGCTCCTTTGGATTGCTGGTGGGAAAGTGGAAGAAAAAGGATTAGGCTTAAGATAAGATTCCAGCACTTCTTGTACTTTCACATTGAAGGTACAACTACTCCAGTGTGTGAAAATGAGCAAATGTACAAATGGCAAGCTGAAAATCTGATACTGCCGTTAATGGAATGGTATCCTTTGGTATCTAATGAAGGTAAAGCTTCCTCATGGCACAAAATTACTTCTCTGCCTGCTTACAGAATGGAACTGTATGTTGCTCCAGTGTCTGTCTTCTTGCTCACTTTGTATTTCTGTTTTCCTGACTTCATGACTAGATAGAAAAAAATCCATCAAATGTTCTCTCTGAAAATACTTTAAAAGCTACTGCCTTGATTTTGACAAATTCCATGTAAAAAGGGGGAGAAAGCTAAATTAAAAGGAAAGAAAGATTTGAATATCAGATTTTCAAAACTCAGCAAACCATTCAGAACTGGAACAGTGAGCAATTCTGAATCCTGTCTGAGTTTCAGAAGAGATGTTGCAGGGATTGCATTCAATAAGGCTGCTATTCTCTCATTTTGCTGAAAAAATGAGCACCATATTTTGTGTAGAATACCTGGGTATGATAAGCTTTAAAAATGCTACAAAGTATTTGGCGCAGAAAAGCAGGCTTCCCTCTTAAAACCAGCGAAACGGATTCACCTTTGGTGTAGATCTGTTGAGTGAAAGAATTAACAGAAAAATGACTGTGACCCATTTTGTTTTATAAAAAATGTGGACCTGATGCTCAGATAAAGAATCATATATTGTCTGAGTGCTCAAAGCTACTTATATGAGAGAAGATTGCTTTATAAGTAAGGATTTGTAGGAACAAACTAGTATAAGAGCATACAAAATGCCCTACTGGATCAAACCATCTAGTCACATATTTTGTCTCTCACAGCAGCAGAATGAAATGCCGCCAGGCATCAGAGCAAGAGCCTGGGCCAGTGCAGTCCCCAAAACACATGCACAGCTGACTTTTGCCACAGTACATCTTATATATTGCATGTATAAATAGCCAAGAGGACATGGGAAGGAAGCAAGTAGTAAAACACACATATAGACATCACATACATACATATAAATGTATGGCTTACCCTCCTAGACAAACTCATTTCTTATTCCACAGTTGTCTTGCCAGCCATTGCTAATGGGCTTGTTACTAGAAACTGCAAGAGGAGGGCTGTTCCTCAGCCTCAGCCATTGCTCTTCTGAGCAGCAGCAGGTCAGCTGGGTATCCTGCAGGTGAAAGAGGCATCATGTAAGCATTTGGGTGTCTTGACACTGGCTTTATCTACTTTGTATACAGCATTTCAGACACAATTAAAAGAAGCATCAAACTATCAAAGCTGCTTTTCATCTGACAAACATACAAGTGAAGGATTAATATACCCCAAGAGACTCTGAGTGATAAAGCTTTGTGTTTAGTTCAACAGCCCTGCCAAATTGTTAGAAAGGCTGGTTCCTGAATATTGAAGTACTGCCCACATTTGCACTGATAATGCAATACGTCTGGAATAATGACCAACAATAGCTTATGAATAAACCAACCTGACATCTGTAGAAGAATAAGTTTATCCTTGATGTAAGATTGCTTCTTTAGTTCAGGATGTGGAGACGGGACTCTGGTTGTATCTTTTCTTTCATCACCTTCCCAATCTCAGCTGATAAAGAAGACACCTATTTGACCTTGAAACCACTGATTTGAGGAAAAGATACTTTCTAGATGATTAAAGCAAAGTAGTTCTATGAAGTTCTCTGCCTTCCCTGCAGTCATTTTCAAGGTTTACTCATTTCTTTCTAAAGAAAAAAAAAAAAAAGTACACCAAGTTAGGAGTTGGAACTAGATGATCTTAAAGTCTTTTCCAACCCTAAGTATCCTATGATTCTAAGTACCAGTAATGGTACTGGCTTTACCTATTACGCACATTTTGGGAAGCTCACAGAAACACTACAAATTTCTGGTGTGAAAAAGACAGATACCTGTAATATGAAGGAGAGGGATTTAGTTGAGACTTGAATACTTTCTTGGAGTTCCTAATGGGTAGGATTGAATATCACTCCCTAACATTTTCCCAGTACAGCACATTTGCTTTGCCTTGTAGACTTTTCTGAGTTGGATGAATCATTTTAATAGCCGAACTACTCAGAAGAGAATTATCTCATGTGTCTCTGTAGAAGGAAAATCCATGCTTTTATACAAAAGACAAATGGAGACATTCAAGGCTCAAGGCCAGGTTGGATGTGGTTCTGGGCAACCTGATTTAGTTGAAGATGTCCCTGCTCATTGCAGGGGAGTTGGACTAGATGACCTCTCAATGTCCCTTCCAACCCAAATTATTCTATGATTCTGTGATGTTATCTATAAGCAGATGCCACAGTTGAAGTTATGGGCATTATAAATACTGCTTGTCAGCTGACATTCTAGATCAAGTTGAAAATTTTGGTTACAGCAAGCTACTGAATGGAATGACACAAACCAGGGAGACCGAAGGTAAAAGCATCACCCAGTTTTCCTAATGATTAAACAGGAGACAAACTGCTCACAAGCCGAATATTTGCCTTCTGATGCTCCTAAAGCTGGCTGCTCTTCCCAAAGGTATTTTCATCGTATCCAAATTGCTACGCTTAGTTCAGTGGTGACTGCATGAAGCGTAATGGTTTATTTTATGAAGAGAGACAGGCATGTTGAGTTATTCACCTCTCGTGGTTTTAATAGCTGTTACCAAAGAATTTAAATGTTGCCAGCAGGTAATGAGTTTATCACCGAGAAGCTGGCTTTTTAGGAGAGCCTGGCTTCGGTCCTGCCTGTGATTAATTGCTGGCGTTTCAGCCAAGCCTTCTGGGGAGGTTATCTAGTGAGAGCTTGAAAACTACCTGTCATCATCAAAACTGAAAGAGCTTATTTAAAAGATAGCGGTAGGGAATATAGGCTCTCGTAGGAAATCCTAGATCAGGAAAAAATAATCTAATTGATACACAGTTTGAAGGTATATGATCTGCAAGGATAATCATGTAGGAAACAACCCCTGCAACATATCTGAATCCAGGAGATGATTGGGATGTTAAGCTTGTGGCCAACATTTTTAGTTAAAAACTAAAAATAAAAATATTTTAAAAAGGAAAATATAAATGGGCTGTATTTCCCATTGAGCCAGGAAAGAGTTTATTCTTATCTGATAAAAAATATTGAATAATTGAAGGAACACTGAGGGTACTGCTGTACAGAAAAACATGTTTCTAAGAACATAATCTGTTGTATAAAGGACTACTTTCAGCTTCTGAGTTTTATATTCAGAGAAGTTTTCTCAGCATCCAATTATTCTTGATATAAATTTCGAAAATATTCTTAAAAATAAAAAAAAAAATCTAACAAATTTTATATAGAATGAATTATTTTTACAGGAGTCTCATAGTCTATAGCAGCCTAAAAAAAAAAAGATTGCTTGCCACCTGAGATGTACAAATGCAGAAGATGAGTTATAATGCTGCCAAATTAATGGCCTCTGAGAGGGTAAATGGGAAACAGGCTGATGAGAGCAAAGCATGTAGAACAGATTTGGTTCTGTTTCATGCTTTCAATAACAGTCTGCTCTTGGTCATTGTCCCATCTTCAATTAGTTTAGAAATACACTTGCTGCTTTGCTTTCTTTTGATCACATTCATAAAAATGAACAGGATGGATTGAATGGCAATGTGGAAGACAACATCTGAGGCAACAGGAAATCTCAGCAAGAAACTGATGAGCTACTTGGGGTTTTTTTTACATGTTTTCTTACTTGATGCCGTTGCAAGTAAGTCTTGTCTTTATTCTAGGCGTGTCACAGCCAGGAATTAAACATATAGGGCTAGAAGGATGCTTCTGGGCCATTTTAGCTTTTATAATATGGCCAGGTTTCACCTCTCATCTTCCTCTGCTAATCAGATTAAAATTCTACTCCATGCCAATACAACATTAATGATTAGAAAACTGTTTAATATCCAGCGTATACAGCCATTTTTAGCTTGGAGCCATTTGTTCTGTTCTAGTGTTGTCCTTTAATTTCCATTAAGCTTGTCCCCAAATGCTGTTAATACTACTTGTGTGTTAAGAGTGCAGTTTGCATCCTCTCTCAGTCTCTGATCAGAGAGTTTTCCTTTTCCCTCTCATCCTCAAATCTGTCCCTGGCAATTGCTCAGACTTGATTTTCTTAAATACAGTAAAGCCAAATTCTAAATACTACTTATAATTACATGTCTAAATCTCATTATAATTATTATTTGGGGGAACATCTCACTAGCCCTTCTCTATTTCTGCTTAAAACATAGAAAAACCATATTATATCAACTCTGATAAATTCTAGCACCATAAATCCCATATAA
>JBCJKH010053030.1:0-28657 GCA_039877255.1 Loriculus beryllinus | reverse complement strand
GGTTTTTCGGACTACACTAGACAATGAAGTCCTGACTAATAGGCTATGCTACCAGCAGCTGTGCTTGTAGCAGAGCTGACATCACCTCTGGTCCTTTGCCAGTGAAAGAAAAGGAAATTGTGGAAATAGAAAGAGATAAATAATTATTTAAGAGGATTTGGTACAGTTTTGAGTGGGAAGAAAATTAAAACTGATTGGTTTAGATGGAAGATTTAGCCATCTAAATGGATCTAAATGGAGATGAGAGAATGTGAAGGACAGATAAGAGACATATAGGTATTCCTTCTTCATGTTAAAGCAGACGTGATGTGTCAAATTAAAGTTGAATGTAAAGAAATATAGTACATATTTAATTGGTCACATATTCTCTTGAAGAATGTGTAACTGGTCTCTGAAAGTCAAATTCTGAGGAAAAAAAGTGCCCAGATTCAAGAACTTGTTCTTCATCTCTAGAGATAAGATCATTTGGTTATATGGAAATGGGGAGGACAAACTTAGGCCTTTTGCAGATACAAATCTGCAGAGATCTGCTTAGAGCAGATGAGGATGGAATCCTTCCAGGCTGTAACCCAGCCAGTAAACACCTGGGATGTAACAGATTTTTTCCTAAGAGGGTTTTATACAAGTCTGTCAGTTCTCGGGCTCACCAGAATACTCTGATCTCACTCGGCATCAGAAACAGCTTATCAAGTTGGAGGGAACATTGCTCTATATCTTGCTTTGGCAAGCAGTTGATCATGTGTGGGGAGCCATAGCAGTAAGGAAACTGTCGAAATGATCTCTCCAGGAGAGGGAGTTTCTCTTTCAATCCACAGTTTTCAAGACTCTTTCTCCATGGAGGCCTCTGGCACTACCTTTTCCGTAGTGTTTGCTCTGTTACTTCTATAACACCAAGCAGCAAATGGTCATGTCAGGTACAACCCTTTGTACCTGTAGCTGAAGACCTTCATCTCCACAGTGCCTAAGTGCTGATTTGCAGGCAAAACATGAATTAGACAAAACCCTAGTTGACAGTACACGTTCAAAGGACTTACTGCAATATTTGTGATCACTGGGAAAGAATTAAGCCTTCAAGGAAGAAGAAAACTCAAAATTTTATAGAGCTCTTGAACTCTCCACTCTGCATCAGAGTTTGTCTTGTCTTTTTTATTGAAATATTACACTGAAAGAAGGAATTCTGCTGGCATCAGGGATTCTTTCAGTCTCTTAGCTGAGTTTCCATTAAATTTGCCTCCCACGCTTATGTTTATAAAGCCCAAAACTGCTTTTAAAACTTCCATTTCCTACGTGGTATTTAGATCTCCTTTGTGATTTAAAATGTTAAAACTACTAATCAGTGGATTAAATATGGCAGGCAAAAAAAATAACTCAATGGGAGGCAAAGTCAACATAGAACAAACCTCCAAACTGGTGATAAAAATTACATAGTAGGTTAGAGAAACCTGAAACCAAAACATGAATTAGACATCAAGGTCACGAAGGAATAGCAAGCTAAGTTTACTATTAATTTGCTTTGAGAAGGCATATTAAAATATTGTTAAAAACATCTATAATTTTTTATGTATTAAATTAAATGCAAAATACAAAGTTACACTTTTTCTGGCATGAGCCAATGTCAGCTTAGCCTGTTGAAGGTGAATGATCTCCCTGTGACTCACTACAGTGAGGGAAATTAACTTGCTTTCAGCTTAAATTTGATAGTTCTCATTCTCTAGTCAGTCCTTGTTCTTAAATTTCTTGACTAATGCCCACCGTGACTTTCATCTACTTATTTTATGTGTCTCCCAGATGGAGTTTGTCTGACATTACCCAGGGCCAGCACATCCTGGTGAGATGGCAGAGTTTGTCCCTGCTTCTGAAATAGTGGCTTATATGCAGACAGTCCTCACTGTTTCCAGTCAGCCTTCTTTAGGGAGGATCTTTACCACATTTTCCACAGTGACCTTGTCACAAAGCAAGATGACAACGTAGACAGATCTGACCAAGCTGGGAATTAATACCCTAAAGCAAGTTTAAGGCTCTGAGATCAGCAGACTGTTGGGACCAGCATAGTGGCCTTCATAAGGGATATTAGGCTGGTCTGCCATCTTTCACCTGTGCCTTTTTCTGGAGAAGATGGAAAGTGGCTGTTCAAGCCCAGGGCACTCCTGAGAACTTGACTTCCACTGCTGAGAGTGCTTCACATGCTCACCTACCACTGAAGGTTCCATCCAAAGATGGTGGTGGGAGCTACTGCCAGGGAAGGGAAAGCATTCCAAATAACTGGGCATCTGACCGTATGATCTCTTTTGACAGCAAGAGCAACAAAACCTACTTTGGCCAGAGCTCTCTACTTGTTCTCCCCAGAGTTCATACTTTCCTCTTGCAGGGCAGTAGCAAGAAAGAAGCTACAATTTGCTTGGGAAAGGAGTATGTGTACAAAATCAAGTCCCCCAGGTGCACCATTTGTTTGACCATGGAGGCTAACATCCTGCCCCTGCAAAAAGTAAATATATGCATTGGTTTTTGGGATGACAAAATTTGGCTTCTTAGCCTGCATCACCAAGAATCCTTGAGCAAACCCTGCAGTTCATGCTTGTAGAGATCTCTACAGGTTTTGCTGCTGGAGCTGGATGGTTTGAACTTGGTTCTGGCCTCTCTCCTCTACACTTCACATGACAGGGCTGACTTGTCCTCTTAGAGGAGACAGAATTAAAATAAAGGCAGTGGTTTGCCTGATATAGCTAATTGTGCACTTTGATCAGTTACTCTGGATAAGTCATCGCTTGTTCAGTGTCAAACAGATAAAAATCAATACCTTCTGTATTTGAAAGCAGCCTCTAAACCAGCATCTTCCAGATAAATGTTGTGCCAGCCCTCCCAGTCCAGGGCTGCTGTCTGGCATCCAGTTACACACGAGAATTAAAAGCTGTGACTTTCTGTAGGAGACAGGCTGCTGGGGATTGAAAGACCTTTTTAACAGCCTTCATTAGTGACCTTTCAGACATAGACCAGGCACTGTCTTCCCCACATATCATGGCCAATTGTCAATAATACCGGTAAGGCTTCTGATTAAAGTCCCACTTCAACAAATTTTTGGAGTGTTCCACATAAGGAATATCCATAGCCACAGGCCAGCTTCAGTCTTTTTAGTGTGGGGTCATGGTTTTGTATATTTTTTTTACTTTCATCAATGAAAAATACCATATGCTTTTGTATCTTTAATTTCATCCAATCTCAACTAACTGCCAGTACAGGCTACTACTGTGTAGGATTTCTACTGTTTTCATTTGCTTTGGACTCTTCAGGGGAATATTTTAACCCAAGTTTCTAGTGTCCGAATTCATTCAACCATGAAAACATTCTTCTTGTTATAGGAGAGTATAAAATCTTAGTTTTACAAACTTAAGATCTGACATACAAACTGGCATTCATTCATACAAGAAAAGGAAGAAACTACATTTTCCTTTCATTATTGGTAATATATATATTAATTTTCCAACTCCAAGTGTTTTGCATAACTGCAGAAAACAGGTGAATATTACACTAAATCTTGATTAACAAGACCCATAGGTAATGTGACACTGCTAGTCAAGGCACAGATCCAGCATAAACCCTTGGAGTAGGCCAAGCAGAAGTTATTGAGCAATGGTCTCCCTTGAAAAAGCAAAGCCATTATTATAGCCTGAATCTCTTTAGCAGTCTGCTGTCATCTCAGATACAGAAAGCCACACTATGACTCTTATCTTTGCACGCACAGTGGAGTCTCTGTTTTACTGGTTTATTAGCAATACAGGAGGGAGCAGACAGGTAATCCACAAAGGGTGTCTGGTCTCTCTGGAAACATGGAGACTTTTTCTCTGTTGTAACACTATTTACTTCAATTCAGTCGCACCAGCGATAATCTCAGTCTGCTTTTTCTCCTGTTGGTCTGGGGGAAGCAATAAAAGCCTCCTATGTAACTGTGGTACCCAAAGTCAGAAAAACAAGGACAAAGGTTAATACAGAAGGAGCAGCTGGTGGACTGCACTTTAAAGGTCTGTGGTTGCTCATGAGCAGCAGAAGATTGTCTGAATTTCCACTTCTAGTAAAAACCCAAATCTTTACATAGCAAAAACTTCCATGAAGCTATTTCTTAGCTGCAGATTATCTCACAGAGAGTTACCCCCTAACCCACACCGGCTTACAGAATTGGCTTCACTATCTCAAGACATGGGAAGCACCTTATTTCTTCTGATGGAAAGGAGGGAGCTGTAGCCTCTCCCATGGTTGGTTCAGATCCATTCTGCTCCCAGTGTAGAAAAAGGATTAAATAATCTCATGATGAGAAGAAATTTCTGCCCCTGGTTGTGGTTTGAATGAAAAGCCTATTAGATAAGGTTTGCTGTGGAAGCTGGAGGCTGCCTTTGACCTTGCAAGCATTTCCCATTTTTGCCCCTGTAAGTCACGCTGGGTTCTTTATTTGTTGCTCCACTTTTTCCATTTCCATATCAATCCCATCAAATAATCAGATTGCCTCAGTGACAAGAAAATGACTCAGACATGACAAAATAAGGAGCACATCAGCCAAAAATCTGCACTTGCTGAGTGACTGTCCTTTCAGTCTTAACGAGGTAGGTTGGTTTCAAGACCATTTTGAGTGATATCTGTACCATTGTCAAGATTTTTAACAGTTTATCTCCAAAATATCTGTAATTGCACTTTCAAACTGCTATCTCAGTCCAAAGTTTGCTATCCAGGTGGCATTTTTTAATGGTTAAAAGGCACAGGAGGGAAAAAAACATCCTTTTTAAGAAAAAATGGCTCGTAGCAAACTAAAAGGAAGTCTTGGCTCATGCATCTGAGCCTTTAGGAATCAGTCTGCCTTTGCCACACAGCACTGTGCTTGGAGCACGGAAATACTGTTAAAAGGATTTGGTTAATGAGGAAAACCCACAAAGAAGGATTTCCTCATTCGGGAGAGAGATGGCTCATGAGCAAAGAAATGTTTGGGAACTGTAAGCAGACTGAAGAACTGGAAGAATGATGGGTCCCACCAGCAGATAGGAGTTCATCCTTCCAATGTTTCACAGAACCACAGAAGAGTGTAGTGGCAAGCACAGTAAATTTAAGGTGGTTTCTTTTTTTGTTTGATGTTAGGGGTGGTTTTTTATTTGATTCATTGTTTACTAGATTTTTAAAATAATTTCACTTTTATTCTTCCCATAACATACTGTTCTCTTTCCTCTAGTTGTAGAAAAAATGGACAACGTAACAGGTGGCCTGGAAACATCCCACAGAAGATATACAGAAAAGCTCACAGAAGTGGAGAGTGGGCTGAAGAAATTAGGTAATACACACACAAGCAAAGCCCCTTTGTATTATGGCTTTGAGCTGTTCTCCTGGCAGGTAGCAGCAGGAAATTTGCCTCAAAAATCTGTGGCTCTGACAGATACAGCACTTCTATCCCAAGTACTTGGGATAGCACTTCAAAGTAGTTAAGAGCAGCTCTCCTTAGGACAGCATTTTAAGCATACTTCAATATTTACAGTTCCCTCTGAAATCACTGTGAAATCATTTACACCAAAATAAACAGGTACTTAAAGGTTGTCCTCAGGAGAGTCTTCTCTGAGGTAGAGATGTAAAACATAGCAGAAGCTGTTCCACAGCACAACAGATTCTACATAAATTGGAAATCTGTCACCCAGTCATCCTGATGCTGTTTTAGCAATTGAGAGTCAAACCTGAAGGCCATTTTAGAGTGCACAAGCAGTGAGGTGCTCAGAACTCTGATGTGTGAGGCAAGTTGATTGCTTCCATAAAATATACCTTAATCAACTCAGGGAGCACAGGACGCAAGTTTGTTATGAGTTCAGCTCTCCTAAGTGCTATTGCAGTTCTCAGTTTGCAGGAAGATGGAAAAAATCTTGGATTTCTCATTCTACTCACGAAGTGTACATTTCTACATTTCTTCCCTGTCTGGAAAGGAAGCATAGCTGCTTATTATCAATTTATATATGCACAGACATATCGTTTATATGATTAGTTTCAGTATAAAAATAAATAATTGGTTCTGATATAAATATAAATATATTAAATAGGAATATTGTTAATATACGCATAATGCATGTGCAGTTTATTTGAAGACTGAAATAGATTTTGTTTAGCTTCATAAACCACATGTTGAGATGTGTATTTCTAGGAAAAATTACTTGCTTGCAGCTTGATCATAAATTTTTACAACTTTTTCCCCTCAAAAAAAAATAGCTGGATTCTGAGGTATTTTCACAGTGCATTTAGTTCAAAGACATGGAGTAATTCAGTGGCATGTGCTTTTACTGATAAATATACAGAAGTAAATGTTACACATTCAAGCACATGCAACCTTTGGGTTATATCTGGGTTATTATGTTATGCTGATTAAATTTTCACAACCTGGAGTGCCTTTGATTCATTCATGCCCACACATTTTTACACGCTGCTGGATGGATGGCCAGTGAGATGCTCAGGACCTTCAGTTCCCATTTAAATGGACTTGCCCATGGAGGAAGTTAAAAAAGTCATGGAGCAATGTGTGTGGGAAGCATAAAGGTAAGAGAACTGCTGTAGGGCCAGAAGGATAACAGCATGTGGTGATTGAAAGACAGGCCTTCAGGGATTAGCTGTGTGTGAACCTGGCAGTTGTCAGAGCTGTGTGAGGAGCACAACATAATTTGAGCTATAAAGAAGAGGTAAACACAGAGTCAGAGCTGAGAAGATCCTGGAATGAGACAAGTGGTGGGGAGAGAAACTGTGCTTGGCACAAAAGACTTTGTAAACACCTCAGACTGAAGTCTCACAAGCCACCATTTGATGTTTGCCATCATGACTCATTCAAACGCACCAGAAGAAAGCTCCATACACAGCTGTGTTCGCTGTATGGTTTATGAAAACCAGCCTGCTTTCTCTTGGGGACATATGAAATGATGGACTTCAAGTGTGTAATTCATAAATATAGCTACACTTAGATGAGGACAATCGTATATGAACTGCATGTAGGAGAGAAAAGTGACTGAGGTCAAGAAAGGGAATCTTCCAAGTGAGTGTTGACTGCTTATTTGCTTGCCCTAGCTGATGAGCTGTGCAGCCAAAAAAGCTTAATCGTATTGAGACAAGCTTCCAGAAGTATTCTGTAGGGCAGTGTGAGCAAGAGCAGAGATGGTCCTCAAGGTTAAAGGTTTTGCCCTCCTCAAACTCAGAACATGAGGAAACAATAACAACAAAATAAATGTCATTAAAAGCAATAGTAATATATTAAAGAGAAAACCAGAAATACATTATATCCTGTCATATCTGGAGTAGCCTGCTGGCAAACCTTTTGTCTCTAACCCAGATTGTTTTAAAAGACATATTAGAACTTTATAAAACTAACCCAAGATTTTAAAAAAATGGAACTATAGGTACTAAATCACAATGAAGGTTTTTCACCTACCAGGGAAAAGAAGAATAAAATATAAGCAGCTAAAATTTACTTACGAGCTTTCAGCAAAATCCAGCTGTGGCTTCAAAACATATACTTACTGCTACCTCTTTAATATTTTGAATTCTGTTTGCCATTCAGTTTTCATTCAGAATACAGCACTACTTGACTGCATTTACTCATCAGTGGTAGTTTTTCCCATATATGATGCTAGAATCACCATTTTGTTCTCCTCAATAAAACACAAGGTCTTCATTGATTCCTGTTTGATTTTAGCTCTTCTAGTGACAGAACTTTGCTTAGTGGTTTCTCTTTTCTGGAAAAATACATCATTCTGTCTATTGACAAAACATTTTGACAACCTGACTGTACTTAAAAAACACTGTGCTTTCTTATACCGTGTTTTTAAAAACTCATCCTAAAGCCTTTCTTTCTTTTCTGTCATGTACAACAGATGATCAAGCTGGGCAAAAAGCCATGGACACTAATACTGAACTGTCTAGCTTCAGATCTGACATTCTGGCTCTTCGTCAGCAGCTTCATGACATTGCAGAGAAAACTACCAGAAACAAAGATACACTGGAGAAACTGCAAGAGTCTGGAAATGTATTAGATGATAGACAGAGTCAAATGAAAAGTGCCTTAGATAGTAACTCTATCATGATCATCAGTGTTAATAAGACTCTTCAGGCCTATACTGGCTATATCAACAACCTTCAACAAGACACGAGTAATATCCAAACAAATTTGCAAAACCAAGTGCATTCTCATAATGTGGTCATCATGAACCTGAACAACTTAAACCTGACGCAAATGCAGCAAAGAAATCTTATCGGTGTCCTGCAGAAGTCAATGGAAGATACAAGCTTGGCTATTCTAAGAATCAAGAATGACTTTCAAAATCTGCAGCAGGTTGTCCTTCAGGCCCGGAAGGACACCGATGGGCTTAAGGAGAAAGTACAAAATTTGCAGACTTTGGCTGCCAACAACTCAGCATTGGCTAAAGCTAACAATGATACACTTGAAGACATGAACAATCAGCTCAGCTCCTTCAGTGGGCAAATGGAGAACATCACCACAATTGCCCAAGCCAACGAACAAAATCTAAAGGATCTCCAGGAACAACATAAAGAGTATGAAAACAGAACTTCTGCCAAATTTAACCAGCTAGAAGAGAGGTTCCAGGTCTTCGAAACTGATATAGTTAATATCATTAGCAACATCAGCTACACTGCTCATCATCTACGAACACTGACTAGCAATCTCAATGAGGTCAGGACAACTTGTACAGACACCTTAAGTAAACATTCAGATGAGCTGATTTTTATGAACAGCACACTAGCCAATATTCGCTTAGACTCTGCATCTCTCAAGGTGCAACAGGATTTGATGAGGTCAAGGTTAGATGTTGAAGTTGCCAATTTGTCAGTAATCATGGAAGAAATGAAACTGGTAGATTCCAAACATGGCCAGCTCATCAAGAACTTCACTATCCTACAAGGTATGTAGCTTCCCTAATGATGCCTCTAGTAGTCTACGCCAAATCCCTGTTTGCATTACTTGTTTAGTTCTGTGGAAGATAGTGTATGTTGGTACAGAGTTCTGTGGTTTTCCATTATCTAATTCTAAACTTTGTGAATGTAAATGTTGCTTGAATTTTCCTTATTAATTTTCCTATGCCTTCTTTACATAGCTACAATGGGGATGTTATTGAAAGAAGGTTCTGACTTAGCAAAATTTATTCTGACTGACTGGATCTGGTTTTGATTTAGTTTCTAAAATAAGCGAGTGAAGGTGTGGAACCTCAAAAAAACCAATGCCTGCTAAGGAGGAAATGGCTAAAAAATATACATTGGACTATTCCCAGCAAGGTCCGCCCTTACTGAAAAACAAGTTGCTATTTCACTTTCAGCCAGTTGTTAGTCTGCCAGAAAACATCCTACTTTGCTTAGTTTTTTAATCCTGGGATATTTTATTTTCTCCAGAAATAAATAGCATCAAGTTTAGGAGGCTTCTCCCAGCCAAGTATTATCCCAAATGAAAAGAACACTCATATTTCCAACCTGATGTGAACCAGTCAAGCCTAAAAGCCTAATCACAAATATAAATCCATTGCTCCAAATAAACTAAGGCTGAATGAGAGCCAAAATTTCATGTCTGTAACCATAACCTCTCTGATTTCAACCAGGACTAAATCACTGCAGTTTAGGAATTTATCTCTGGAGGATATAAAAATACGTAGGTTGGTGGGGGCAAGGCATTTGCTCATCCATGATCAGAATCCCAAATTATTTTGGTTTTTAATGTCACAATGTTGCCATTTCTTAATGTGTGTATCATCCTCTTTCCTGTTATAGCTGACCAGTTAGCAACTAGTACTTCTGGTCTTTCCCACACTTGGCCTGTTACTTGCTATTCATCATTTTGTCCCTTTTTGACAACCCATTACTGACAAAGCAATGAACAAGGTCATTGCAAGAGAAAGAGTCTTATAGTCTAAAAGAAGAGAGGTGGGGCTAGAAGGAAGTAGCAGAGTGAAGGAATGGGAGCATCAACACGCAGGACAGAGCGTGCCTTGCAGGGACTGGTGCCTCAGCTGTTCACCTAGGGCATGGTGTTATCGCCCAGTTCACAAGACAAGGTGCTTCAGATTATTTTCTTCTGCATCCTCTGTTTTATAGAGGCTGAGGAGAGATAAATGTTATATAGCACCCAAGAAGCAGATGTACGAGCATTACTCAAAGTACCTGTTAACTCTGTTTTTCGCAGTTCTGAATTTCCAGTGTTGCTGGTCTGAGACATATTAAATGAGGAGCCCTCGTGGGCTTTTTGTTCTGTCCATATCCCCACTTTGCATGCTTACGTTGTTTCAGGCCCTCCTGGTCCAAGGGGACCTAAAGGTGACAGAGGCCCTCAAGGTCCTCTTGGCCCCGCTGGCCTAAAAGGACAAAAAGGAGAGAAAGGAGAACCTGGACCACCAGGACCTGCAGGTGAGAAGGGCCCACCTGGGCCAACTGGGCCACCAGGAGAAAAAGGAGGAAAAGGTTCTAGAGGATCACCTGGCTCCAAAGGACAGAGAGGTTCTCCGGGCAAGACGGGTCCGCCTGGACCAAATGGAGACCCAGGACCACCAGGTCCACAAGGCAAAGATGGTCCACCTGGGCCACAAGGTCCACCAGGATTTCAAGGGCTGCAAGGAACTGTGGGAGAGCCAGGGGTACCAGGACCTCGAGGACTACCTGGGCTACCTGGAGTCCCTGGGCTGCCTGGTCCAAAGGGCCCACCTGGGCCACCAGGACCACCAGGTCCAGGGATGCCAATGGCCCTACAGAGTGAACCTACGTCAGTGCCTGAGGCTAATGGTAAGCTATCAACACACTGCATGCATCTTTTGCTGAGATACAAATACACATACATAGTAGAG
Organism: Loriculus beryllinus; assembly: GCA_039877255.1. Taxonomy (NCBI): domain Eukaryota; kingdom Metazoa; phylum Chordata; class Aves; order Psittaciformes; family Psittacidae; genus Loriculus; species Loriculus beryllinus. The sequence continues at coordinate 17,816 of JBCJKH010053030.1, read as the reverse complement.
GGTGCTCACCACTTAGGTTCTAGTTCAAATAACCTCTGCTTCCTTAGACTAAATGTCTGGGATTTATCACAAAGAGCCTTGTTAAGTGAAGACATGTTGCTTCACCTGTTGCTCATCCTTCTGATGACCTGAAAGTTAATGTTTACAGCTAAAGAAAAAGCAGCATTACTAAGAGTAATATATAATCCCCTCGACCACACAGCCTTGATTGTACAAAGTCAGGATCCTAATAACTGAGACTGGATATTAGGAAAAATTATTCACAGAGAGGGTAATCAGGCATTGGAACAGGCTTCCCAGGGAAGTGGTGGAATCACCAACCCTGGCAGTGTTCAAAAGCTGTGTAGGTGAGGCCTTTAGTGACATGGTTTAGTGATGAACTTGGCAGTCTTGGGGTAAAGTTTGGACTTTATGATCTTAAAGGTCTTTTCCAACCTAGTTTATTCTGTGATTCTAAGTAAATTCCTAAAGTGCTTCAGGTCTCAGCATACTATAGATGGGTGTGGGATCCTCCATTTACTATTGGCCCTATGCAGAAAGTTGCCACCAGCCCCTTGAGTTACCAGTAACTAACTTAACACAAAAAATTCATATCACAGGTTGTTCTCCTCATTGGAAGAACTATACTGAAAAGTGCTACTACTTTTCAATTGAAAGAGAAATTTTTGAAGAGGCAAAGTTATTCTGTGAAGAGAGGGCATCACGCTTGGTTATCATAAACAACAAAGAGGAGCAGGTAATCACCTTCTCTTTCTGTTTTCCAAGGGGAGAATTTGATGTTATTTAGCATGTGGAAGCTACAAGACAAGTGGGAAGCTGAGAGCATTGTGAATTCAAATGGTGAAGCAGACACAGTGATTGACTCCAGTTATCATTTTGTTCACTCTCTGCCTGCTCAGCAGCTTCTCCATGTGCAGAAGGACAGAGTGTTTTGAACCTTTGAAGATGTAGTCCATTATGACTTGCGTATTATCCAGAATGTATTCTTTGCAGTGGTGAATTTTAAATTGTCTGATTTGATACATGCAGCCTAAAACTACTGCGACCAAAAAATATTTTTAATCTAACTGCAAGTGTAGCTATACTTTTACAATCATTCAACATAATTATTTGGTGGCTACATAGGAGTGGGGCTGTCAAGATACAACTGCTTACTTGTGGGGTCTCAAGGCCGACTCCTGAAATGTATCCTCAGCTTAGAAAAATTTTTCTGTCTCTTCCTGTTCTCATAAAAAAGATGCTCATGGATCTAGAGCAGCTCATCCAAAGGTGGTTGTGTGTGTTTGTCCTGAACCAAGATCTTTCTTCCACAGCAATGGATAAAAAGACAGATTTTCGGAAAAGGCAGCTTCTGGATTGGACTAACAGATTCAGAGAAGGAAAATGAATGGAGATGGCTGGATGGATCCTTACCAGTTTACACGTACGTAAATAAAAAACAATGGTGTTTATTTTCTGCAGACGCTGCCACTCTTGCTGACACTTCTAAAAGCATCATCTAGAAATTATTCAATGGATCCAGAGTTGTGGATGCCAATGAAATAATTTATTACTGAGGGTACTGCTGAACTGCGTTTTTTCTCTCTCCCTTCTCCATGCACAAGTCTTTCTTTCCCTGCCAGAAAGAAAACTGAATGTTGAATGAAAGTATCACATAACTACACAGCACAATGTTTCTCGCCAAAACATTTGCTCCTGACTTTCACTACAAAGTTGAGATGGAAAGGACAGACAGTTTTGCTGTCTTGCTTTGAATTTTCCTTATTTGCATTACAACTGACTATAAATAGAGCACTCGTTCTGATAAAAAACGACCAGCCTTTAGATAAAGCCCAAATCCAAGTGGAAAGCATTAAACATAAGGAAAATGCATGAAACGAGGGTGTCTATGCTTTGGCGAGCTGAGAGCTGAATTGGCAGCTCTCCAGGAATCCTAGGGCTACACCTAATTTGTCCTAAATGGAACAGATTACAACCACCCGAATTTTTAATACTGAGGAGTGGACTAAAGAGTTTATAGGGCTGAGCATGCTGTGCTCCAGAAAAACAGGCTACAGTCAGTCACATGTTACGAAATGATTAGCTGTGATCTCATTGGTGTTTATCTTGATGAGAAAAATGGAAAAAGTCAGATGCAATTCCAATGAGCTGTAATATTTTTCCCTTTTTCTCCCTCCCTATTTTCATCTTTCTTTCTCTTTATGGCAGCACTGTGACTGAATCCCACTTAAGCTGCTGTTTTCAATAGGTTTCCACTACACCGTGGGTTTAGGTGCCCTGTCATAACCTCAGAGCTGTCAGTTACTGATTTTCACAGTATTCCATTACTTCTGGAAAGCCCTGTGTCCTCCCAGGTGCCTGGTCAGATGCTCTGTGTCAGGCAGGCATGTTTTTTAGCTGAGCATGGACCATATCAGCCAGCAATCACAAGCTCCCTTCAACAACTTGTTTCTGCAGGAAAATAGAGCTTATAAGTCCTAAGAGTGGAAGTGTTTCTCACTTGTTAAACAAAAACAGGATGAGGAAACACTTGCTGTAAGTTTTTTACATGCTGCGTTAAGTTTCACCATCAAACCTATTGATCTCAAAAGATATATCTATTTATACTTTGTACCTTCCTTGTAAGTCCAGAAATACACTTACCCATAAAACATATGGATTTTTTCTGTCCCTCCCAAGAGGCAGAGGGCTGAGCTCCTCTGCAGTGAGTGATGGCAGGGTGCTGCCATCTTGGCAGACTCATTACCCTGTGGGCTCTTCTCAGTCCCATCTGCTGGCAGGAGCACGGCATGCAGGCTTTGCAAGCTTGGAGTAATATACATGAAGCATGGAGCACTCCCACTGTATGTGCATGTACATTCAGAAACTAAAATAAAGTTCATCAGTCTAATTTTAAGTCTGTAAGCTTTGGCAGCCTGAGGCCGAATAGATTCCCTTCTTAGTAATACATCTGTTTTTCATTTTCAGTAACAGTCATGTATTGTTTGTTTCAGTGCGTATTTCCCATTCAGAATGGATCTCATGATGTTTTTGTTAATTTCTTGCCGTGAAACACTATCATGTGTGCCGTGTTGTGCAATCATATCTCTTGCTTTTTGGTTGAAAGGAACTGGAAAACTGGGCAACCTGATAACTGGAGCCATGGGCACGGGCCAGGGGAAGATTGTGCCGGGTTGATCTATGCTGGGCTCTGGAATGACTTCTACTGTGAAGACGTTAACAATTTCATTTGTGAAAAAGACATGGACAAAGGTAAGTAAGGTACTTGGTTTGATTACTTCACCATACCCACAGTAAATTTTCTGCAGCTAGAGAGCAGAAGATCCTGGCTAGATGCTATGGCAGGGTCTTTTGAGGAAGAGGGGGAAACACATGTGGAGCACTTCTACTCAGATCCTGTCCAGCATGCAGTTTTCTAATCCCCTGTGCGATGCAGATGCTGGATTTACTGCATTTGGTAAAAGCAGCCTCCAAGCTGGCTGTAGCCATAGTGTGCTCTGCATCTTGACTGTCTTCTGTAGACATTAAACATGCCTAAAATTTCAGGCATGGTTTGGCACATGCTCCAGACCCTAGCCATACTGCAAGCTGTATTTATACACTCAGTGGTCACACAAGAGGGAAAGCTGGCCTTAGGATGGCTCAGGGACCAGCCTCAAAACCCCAAAAAGACTCTGTTTTGAGAGTTTGTGCAACATGAGGCACTTGGTGACTGCTAAGGACATCTTCAAATTCCCACCACTCCGAGACGTCCCACGGGGCTGAGAGGCCAGGTCCACAGGCTGTAAGTAACTCATCTGTTGCAGTTGGACTGAAGGACTTACAAACTGCCAATGTGGCCCAGCAGTCACGCAGGTGATTGCCACAGGGCATCTCTTTCTGGTTACGCAGGCATTTCTGCAGCAGCAGAAGGGAAACGGTTCCCATGGCTGCTTAGAGCCTGGCCCCATCATCACAGGGCTAGGTGGTATTTGTGTTCATGGTGGGGCTCTGCCTAAAACATTATCTCTTCCATACAACCTGTCTAAACATTGCTTTGCCAAGGGTGCCCGGCTGTTCCAGTTGCAAGCCTGTAGGTTGAATTTCAGTGAAGGCAAACAGAAATGTCAGCTAGAGCCAAAATTAAATCCCATCCACTGAAATGTTCCCCTAAACCAAACCAAAACAAAGTGCTAAACAAGCTTTGTGTGGGTATAACTCTGTATGTCCAGAGCAAAGGACCATGTAATGTAATTTGCTCTTGTTTTCCTACATACATTTGTTAGTTTAGGAAAACTTCATGGTTTACAAATATTTGTCCTCCAGGACTTAACGGATCTGAATGAGTCCACTTGTACTTACCTTGATCTCTGTAAGTTTTCTTTTTGGAAATGCACTTAAACTTCACATGGGTTTTTTTGTTTGTTTTTCTTTTTTCCCCTCATGCTGCAGGGCAAATATTTGGAGTGTAGCAGGCTGTGACTTAACAGATATCTACATATTATGGAAATTTACTTAAAGAAAAAAATCCTGGGAGAGAGAGCAATATTGCCTACCGAAATTGAAAGGGGAAAAAAACCCCAAACAAACAAAAGCAAGCACTAAAAACTGGTTCAAATATATAAAGGAATTCAGCAGCAGCTCTTCTCCAGCATCCTGCAATTATTCAAGGCCTTTCAACCCACAGCATCAAGAAGTACCGTTGGACTAATTCTGTTACAGATTTTCTTCCCAACCAGTAACCACATACATAAGTGAGTTGCGTCTTCTAAGAAAAGACATTCTATCAATCTGAATAAGACTGTTCGTCACTCATATAGAAAAACGTATAAAGCAACTGTGTAAACAGTATGTTTCATTTGCTAAATCCCAAATGTAGGAAAATTATACAGATACACGAATATATAGATTTTATATAAATATATATATATAGTCCAACTCTTATCAATAATATGGAATATACTTTTAAGAGCTTTTAAAACTTTGTATTTTTGTACAAAATATTTGCTTTTTACAATTGTTCTCTTTTTTACTGACTTTTTTTACAAATATAGTGCACAGGGGCCAAAGAAAACAATAAAGGTACTAATAATTCATTAATTTTTTTGCTGGTTTGCTGTCAGGCCTAGCTCAGCTACAGAGAAATAATTTTTCCATTTAGAAATATTTGTACTTTCCCAGATGATTTGTTCTGGTTAAATAACTTTTAAAGCAGATTTTAGGTAGTGTTTTCCATATTATATGCAGTCTAATCTGCATGTGTAACAATTAAGTTGACTAAGAACTAGATACTCATTATAGCTCTGATCACAGCCAGTGTTCCATTGGGGTACTATGCAAAGACCGTGGTAATAAAAGCTTTTCCATCCTGCCTGCCTACCTGCCTGTCTTCTTTCCTGTCTGCCTGCTTTCCTTCCTGCCAGCCATCTTGCCTTCCTGCCTTCCGCCTACTCATGAGAAAATGCCACTGAAGTACATCACCAGCTCTTAAGAATGATTTTGAAATGTTTTAATTCCTTCTCATAAGGAATTCTGCCCCAGTAGGTGCTACCCATATTGCAAGTCAAGCCCAGGTGAAGGATTTGATGAAAACAGAATCAAAGGAGCTGCACACGCTGAAATATGTTTCTTTTTAAGACAGATTCCAAAATGTGGTAAGAAAAACACGCCATACTCAGAAAAGTCTAATCAACTTCTCCAAAGTGCTTTGTAAATCAATCTCTCTGTTTTCTGGGCCACTACTTCTCTCCCAAAACAAGTTGAAAATAAAATACACTGCAAAACAGAAAGCAGTGTGGCTAATGGGATGGTATCATCAGCCAGCCAGTTTCCTCCATGGTCCCATGAGGTCCCATGCAGCTTATCAGGAATTTAAAAATATTAGGAACCAGTTCATTAGTAGAAACCTTGGTTGTGGTTCCCAGTTTTTATACTCTTTACATGGCCAAACTCTCTATCACAAAGGAAGTTGTTTTGACTTCTTGGGAAGGAGAGTTGTTTTTCCATTGCCTCCTGACCTGCCGTTTACCTTGGCTGAATGCAGATAAGTTTGTTGAAATACTCCAGCTCTGTTGGAAAGAGGCAAGATTTTGTACTTCTGATTTTCAAACACTGCTCCTAAGACCAACCAATTAAAGACTGTTGCTTTACTACATACCACACTCCCTCCAGTGTTCATTTGGCTTTTTAATTTTATCCATATTTTTATTAAAGAAAATGACGTGTTACACTTGGGGATCTGTCCCATGGTACATATTAGCTGTTAGATAGGAACAACATGAAAATTGCGTATGTTTAAATAAAAGTGAAAGATCTGTGTACCACAGCTGCAGAAACCATGTGTCACCATCTTGGAGGCAGGGCTTTTCTTAAGACAGTCTGGATTTCCTGAGACTTCTCTGTTGGCTTTTTCATCAAGTCTTAGATGCAACATGATTCTGCCATACACTGTCACGGTGTACCTAGTTGTGTGTAGATACGCACTGTAGTGTTTACATATTTATACACAGTGTCTCTGGAGATAATGTTAAACTGCTATTTGAGGAACAAGGTAGTAGTACTTGGCATGGCCAGAGAGCTTCACAAACCCTGGTGAGTGCAGCTTTGCAGAGATACACTGAATTAGAAGCACTGCTACCATTGTTTTGAGTGTTGGCTTACTTAGGTGAAATAAGTCCATTCTGACCATCTGCCATGTTAAATGACCTTCTTCCTGGTTTTTACTGATGGGATAGACTTCTGTTGACAAAAGAAGTTAATGAGAAATCTCTGTGCAAGCCCCAGCTATATTGCTTCTTTGCCCGTTTCCTTCTGTTCCTTCAGCAACAGCAGTGATGGTGCATATTAAGATGAGATGATTCAAGAATCATCTAGCATCCTCCAGTCCCTCTAAAGAGGTTTTCTGCACAGCAGTGATTAACAGCTATAGCTGTACTTATGGCTGCATAAGGTTACAGAATGTCTGTTGATCAGTGAAAGCTTCTTAAACGGTTGGAAACTAGCACAGCAGCTATGCTAAAGTATGGGCAGTTGGGAAGCAACCATTGAACCAGGACAGTTTAAAGGTGCAACATGTTTATGAATTAAATATTCATTTCAAAGTGAATTTCAGTGCTGGGTTGTAACTATCTATAATGATGTTCTAACTATTTACCTTTAATTGAGAAACAACATGTGCCTCTGCTCAAGCTCTCTGTTCACACATTTGAAGCAAAGAGTGTAGCTGCAGAGCTGGCTGGAAAGCAATGCTGTAGTTGCGTGTCTGGAGTGTCCAGTCATCCTTAGAATCTGGCTTGAGCAGCCAGGTGGGCTGAAACAGACCATCCTTCTGACCCAGTATTCCTGCAGGAGGGAAACAGAGGTGTCAAATGGCAACAAAGATTGAAATCATTTGGAGCACTGAGAGAGCGTTAAGACAGCTTCAAGAACCTGCCACAGAAAGGAGAGATTCGCAGGGATGCAAACAAGACACCAGAAAGGGGCCTAGGAAACATCCCCATTAAATCTGCTTTCTGTATGGTCTGAGCGATAACACAGGTTGTATGGAAAGTTTTAAGTTATAGGAAATTATTTTGTCCCAGCTCGAGTTTTGGCTTTCTTTCTTACGCACAAATGCTGTAACTTGGCATGCTGAGTACACATTTCCATCGTCCTTTTCCTTGTTTTACATCAAGCTAAATGCAAGTACATATACCCTGCCAAGCACTGAGACTGTTGCAAGAAGGGGAGGGGAAGGCAGAGAGGGTGCAAAGTCACTGTGATTTACATCCAGTGCTGGATTTCTTAATGTCATTTCTGACTTGCTTCATTAATTTATTTGGAAACACCTTCAGCTGATTAGAGCTTATAAATCTGAACTTTCATCCCCTTTGATGTCTACAAATAATATGTGCAAACGTTTCAATAACGGAAGCAGTAAGCAGAGACATGGAAGTGAATGTTGTTTACTCTGTGCATGCTTGTGTAACCAGGAGAGATGTGGAGTTCGAAGAGATATGGAGCCACATGCATTTGTAGGTATTAAAAGTCGAACTGATAAGAATTATTTTCATTAAAGCCTTCCTTCTCACACCATCCTGGTTTGAAGCATGACTGTGCTATTTTATCCCTTAATTGCAGTTTTGGGGCATTATTTTTGCAACACATAGGTGCTAGAAACTTGGTCTGAGCTGTGCAAGACCTTTGAGAGGGTCTTAAGTGCCAAGAACTCCCTCTTACAGTTCACTGTTCTAGCATGCAAAGCAGTGCAGATGGGCCCCCAAGTGAAGAATGTCTTGAGTAGAGCAGGATCAGTTCCTAGATTAGCCATTATTGCAGCTACCTTAATTGGGCTGTTTATAATGGCTAATCTGATCTTGCTATTTTTCACTTTCTCAGATGGCTGACCTCCTCTTTTAATTTGCTGTTCCTGGCAAGTAGCTTCCCTGTTTTTAGCAAGTAGCAGGAGTTGGTTTCTGATCACTGGCAAGGCAAGGAGCTGGTCGGAGGAAAACTGCTCTGCAGCAAGTAAGGGGAAGGTGGCCAAGTTGATTCATGTGTGAGAAAACAAAACCACTTTTCCCCAGTGCAACTTCCTTCATTAAAAGCACAGCGGCTCACATAGATGTAGCATCCAAAGGGAACAAAATGTCTCCAGCCCCAGCCTCCAGACTCACTTTGCTTTCTGACTTCTCACTTCTGCGGGTGTTATGTGCACCCTGGAGATACTTTCTGCCCCTGGAGCAGGCCCTGTGCTGCTGATGCTCTTCCCGCACTGGGACACACCTCTGTTCCCAGGACGTGGGCAGGAGCAAAGAGGAGGCTCCCAGTGCTCACCCGCACTCACTCAGAGGTAGTTCAGGTATCTATAGATGGGAAAGAACAGTGACTTACAAAGCCCTTGTTTCCCAGAAACAGGACCTTCCTAAAACCAGAGCCTATTTGCTCACTCCCCATCTTCTCATTTCCTCCATGCTGTTTAGTGAAAAAAATAAAAAAACCCAACCAAAACAAAAAAACAAAACAAAACAAAAACCTCTTGGCAAAAGCAATTTTTGGAAGTTCTGATGTGTTTTCTTTCTGATGGTGAATCACGTTTGTTTTTTCTTTCCATCTGGCTCAGAGATGAAAAAAGCATTCTTTGATTTCTTTTTCAAAATAAACTCAGTGCAACACTCCAAAATGTGTGTAGAGATTTTTATTTTTTTCTAATACTAGAACAATAAAAGCAAATCACTAGGCAAATAATGCTCTTTTTACACAAGCTCTTGCATGCCGTCAGGAGTTTCTTACCCAAAGCACTTTTCAGAGGCATGTAAGTATTGCCAGCCTGATTTTGTGACTGGAGGAAAAAGAAGATTTTCAAGAATATGATTAATTTTGATGTCCCAGTTTTGGGGATTTTGTTTTCATATGTTGGGGAGGTGAGGAGGTGATTTTTACCGATCTTTTTCCCAGCAGAACCAGTATTGGCATAAAGAAAATTAGTTTTCATACACCTCAGTGAAAGGAGTGGACTTTTCAATGCTCAGTTAAACAGAATGGTGTCTCTCCCATATCACTGTCAGGGGTGGCCATTTCTGCTGCTGCTTTGGAGAGTAGAATTCAGTGTGATTACAGGACAGCAATGTCAGCCCAGTAGAGAGCAATGTCCTGTGTGGGTTAGAGTTAACAGATGACATTAAATTACCAAGAGCCTCCTTGATGGGAAGGAAGGAGGTTCAAGGTCTGCTGAGACTGCTGACTCCTCTGCATCCCAACTTCAATAAATCTTCCAAAAATTGAACCAAGGTCTACTTTAAAAATAATTAGATTCCCCTTTAATCAGTTTGGCTGATCCTCCAAAACTTTATTATGAACCTTCTTTTAATAACCAGCATGAATGTAATTATGGCCCGTTTAGATACATTTGTTCTCATTCCAAGTGCTGTCCTTTGGCTTAAAGAGCATCTCTTCTGGGACCATCAAGCAATTGTGGTGGTCAGTGGAGCCATTCATCTTGAGACAGTAAGGAATGGTTGGGAACAAACACATCCCTCTAACAAGCTGGGGAGCCCTGACGACAGAGCCTGGCTCTGGTCCCAGTGTCCAGCCCCACAAGGGATTATCTGAGGACATGCTGGGCTTCTTTGAATGGTGGAAGTTTCCATACTCTTCTCTTGTTAGTACTGCTGGAAGACAGCGAGCAATAAAATGCGTATAGAGGATGGTTTGCTGTTGAATTAGATTAGGTTACAAGAGCTTGGCTTTTTGTAAGGTAATGCCATGTTTTATAACACATTTGAAAAACTAGTCTGTAGGTCTGAGCTTAAGCACACTCATTCTGGCTTTACACCAGGGCAGAATCTAAATGCAGATCAGACTTAGACCCTTGCTCTTCAAGAGATTAAAATCTCCGATTCAGAGATTAGCATGTCACTTCCACTTTTTCTGATCTGTCTGTCTTGCCAAGGCACAATTCCATGGATCAGACATTAGCGTGGTTCCACTCTCCAAGAGCTGCTTCCAAACTCCCCATGTTTGCAGTCATGCTCCTGCCAGCCTTGCCAGAGGTCCTGCTGATGGAAACTGCAAGTCTGAAATGTGACTTTGGAAGACGCTAGTTTGGGAATCCCTCTCATCCAGAAGTCTGGGCATATTGCAAAGATGACATTTCCTTAATTCCATCCCTATTACCAGCACTCATGTAAAACAGATGATGAGTTATTTTTCTGAATGGCAATAATGTATTTTTGTCCACTTTTTTTTCTATGTCAGAATAAAAGCCTGGAAATGGAAATCCAAAAAACTATCCTTTGGCATTGCAGTATCCCACTGTATCAGGCAAATAGTGTTCTTGGATTAATCCCTGTGAGAACAGCATGAACTGATATTTGAACAGCACACAGCTGAGTGCTATCTGCTTGCAGAAGCAAACTTCACCACAGGTACAATCTTGTCACTGCTCTATCTTCTGATGGACAGGGGCAGCACTGCAGGCAGGCCTGCAGTGTTTCAAAGATAAGAGAGAAAAGATGAGACAGAAAGAGAAGAGTTGAGGACAGAAAGAGAACAAAAATAACAAAAGAAAGAGAAAGGGACAGATAGGGAGGAGAGGAATAGATGAAGAATGAGATGGAAAATGAACCCTGATGTTCTCATTGTGGTTTCTAGTAAGATCAGCCACAGAGGAGCTCTCTTCTCAGAAACTGCACAACAGGGCTCTGTCGTGGTTCTCTTAATTCCTGTTCTCGGTTGTGAAAAGAATGCATTCCTGCCTTGCATGAGAAGCATGTCATTCAGTTGGTGCCTGAAGTTACGTATTACTTTCCCAGCACAAACAAAAATTCCTGGTGGCTCCATGTCTCAAAGGAGCTGGGTTGAAGCTTTTGTTTTGGTGTTTGGTAGGTTTTTCCTACATGTCCTTTTCCTCCTACACAAGTTTTGAAACACAGAATATTTGCTAGTTTTCCAGCTGTATTAGAAGTACAGAGCTCAGCTTTGGAAGGCAGATTAAAGCAAGAACATACAGCAGGTCTCCAAGCAACAAAACAATGTCTGCTGTGGGAAATAGATACACAGCAGTATCTGGACTTGTAACTCCTATTTCTGCACTAAACTTTGCATCTGAACAGGTGTACTTTATGAAAAGTCAAACATTCATCTTTAAAAATCATAATAAACAGCAGAAGAAATGTACAGATGTGGAAAAAGAGGAATTACTGAAACAAAAAGGTTGCTTAGCTTAAACAAATAGATAGACAATTGTTTAATTTGAACTCCAGAGACAGTTCAATTTCAAATACCTAAGTGCTTGAAGTGGTTTTAAAGGTGGCATATTAAAATGAGTGACCACTGACCTTCCCTAATTTTTAACTTTAAGAGGCAAAACTTGGAGGGCTTAGTGGACTCTCAACAGTCACCAGCTGGTGATTTCAAGCAAAATGCTAATTTCAAAGTAAGATCAGAGCTCTGCATCCTGTTTTATCCAGATTAGCCATGTTAGGAGTGGGCAGGTGGTCAAAATTCTGGGTCAGAGCTCTTCACTACCTGAAATCAACTCTCTCCTTCTGTGTTTTGCCATGTTAGGGGTGGAAAAACACCTTTTAAATGGGTGAAAGAAGTAATAGGGCTCCAGGGAAACAAAAAAAAAGCCACTGCACTTTTGGGGAACATAAGCAAATATTTCATAGTGTGAATGCAAGTGCTCTGAGACCAGTAATTCTGCATGATATACTGTATTAGTTTTGGGGTCAGCACGTTAGTAACACAGTGAAAGATAAGAATACTGATGTGCACCATACGGATCATCATTGAATAACTTGTGAAAGCAAAGATAAGGCTTAAATGTAGAAAATTTGGGGTAAATGCAAAGAAGAGATCACTGAAGTAATTTGAAGTGGCCACAGTGCGGAACAATGAAAGAAGGTAAGCAAGAACTTACTTCACCAAACAGCAATGAAGAGGAGTGGGTAGAGGAACCTCTTAAAGCCAAGAGAGGAAATTACACTAGGAGGTTAGAAGATGTCTTTTGAGTTACTTGGAAATCTTTAAACAGCACAAAAAGGCTAGACAAATGCATTGGGAAAAGGCAAAAAAAACCCCAAAACATCTCCTACCTTGCACTGGCAAAGCAAGAAGTGAACTGAACTGGCCCAGCTGATTTTACACCTTTGGACTTCGTAGTTGTAAAGCATCTTTTACAGGATGAGTATCTGTCAGATGATGAGCTCCTGAAAACACCTGGACTAGATGCCACCTGCAAGTATTAAACAGGCTTTCATGGCTTCTTCGTGGTAATTTGCTGCTGAAATTCCTCTTCATGTTAACATGCCTTCATGGAATTTGTTAGAGGAATTGGAGCAAAAAAGGAAATGCACCTTATTTCTCCCTCCCTGTCATCCCACCCCACATCCCCAGGCTCCTAATCCTTAGTTTTGGCTCCTTTCCCAGTGAAGAGCTGCTCTGTGACCTTGCTTCAAAGTTAATGCCTGTTGACTCTGTAGAACTTCAGAAGCCTTCTGCTAATGGGAAACACAGTGCTATTTATCCACTGTTCCCCAACTGACACTGAACCTAACTGTAATGCTAGGATGCCCTGCAGCATGAACGTGCACTGAGGGAGCATGTTGTTCCAGCACAGGCATGGAGAGGTGATCTAAGTATGTAAAACCTGTGATGGTGTTTTGCCTCAGACCTAAAGTAGCATTAGAAGTTGTTATGTAAACCACATGCTACTTTTACGGCATTTACGTATGTTACATGTATTTTTGTTCAATGTGGGAGTTTTTAATTACTTTCTAGGAAATGAGAACTTCTTTTAAAGGTCTTGAGTAGTCTGAGCAACCACATCTAAAATGCCCTTCAGCAATCACAGAAGACAGAAGTAAAGGATGGAACTAGAACGTAGGCGTTACATTTTCTCACAGAGAAGAAAACGGGTTTTTACGTGTGTTTAATTACTATTGCCACAGTCCCGATTTCTCATCATAATCATTTGGTAGCTTAGATTTTATAAAGCTACGAGCCCACTCTAGCAATTTGAAAGCAATAAGCACATTCAGGGTAGTTAAGCTAAATACAATTAGATCTATTTATTTTACAGCTCCATGAAGTTGCAGAGACCACTGTAATTTAAATTAGCTTTACAAAGTCAGAACGGACTTGGAATTAATTCATGCTGTACGGCTTTCAGATCTGAGCTTTTGAGCTTGGCTCAAACAATTCAGCTAGTTTTCCTGCTGAACAAAAATGCAAGCAGAGAAACAGTAAATCCTTCAGTTGTGCAAACTTGTGACACAGAAAGAAGTGACAAAAACTGGTGGAAATTTCAGCCTGCTGACACCCTGAAATACAGTTATTGAGCAGATTAGGGGATGTACTACTGCCATTTGCTTCACTTAGCATGGTGTCTACCACAAGAAGTTTGTTACAAGGACAGTGCCCGGATGGGTAGCAGAAGACAGCAACATTCACCTTCACACATGTGCACTGACCGCGTTCAGGTTTGAGGCACAAGTATTTATTCCTGAGGTTGATTGTGTCAATGTGCCACACATATGAATTTTCAGAAGCCCCTTGTATTGGTTTTAGTACCTTTTAAAGGCCTTTTCACTAAATCACAGCAAAGTCAGATCTCTGTAAATCAACACTATCCTGGTATGCCAACAAAGATCTCTACTTGTATGGGTGAAGACGTGCAAAACTGATGGGTATCTCTGCCTCTGAAGAGTGGAGTAAACAGGAGGGACTAATGACAGAAACAGAGCGCAGAATGGCTTCCCCCAGGACTAAAGGGTTTGTTTTCCCTTTGTTTCATATTTTTATTTTGTCAGCTTTTTACTTGAATATGTGGAAAACTCCATTCGGTGCATGCAGGTTTCCATTTCCAGTTCCAAGACCATTTGCATTTGAAGTTTGGGTTCAGGCTGTCAAAAGGCAGGAATTATCTGCAGTGTGCAAATGTGAACGTGGAGCACAACTGCCCAGGAGACTGGTGATACATCATCTCCAGGGTTTTTGTCGAGGTCTTATATTTTAACAGTGTCAGCCTCCCCAGTCTGTTCCAAGCACGATTTACACCCCTTCTGTCTCCTAAGAGGAGAGGAAATAGAGGCAACAGAGATGCTCCCAGCAGAGTGACTAATGGTTACCCTTCAGGAGTGTTCAAGGATAGCACCTCTACTAATCACTACACAGTTGTTTATAAATAGGGGAGAAAAAAGTAAAAAGCAAAGCAGTTAATCCCGTTTCCCAGATGCTCTGCAGTGCACGTCATTATCTATTCAGCTTCTCGTAGTCATTACGAGAGAGAAATTAGGTCTAGTAATGGTCAGTAAGATGCTGTCAGTGACACACACTTCAATTTTAAATAGAGGCTGTTTTCTGCCTGTATCAGCTATTAACTTTACTGTCATTGTCACAGAGCCATCAATCTTAGTCTGTCCCAAACCCATTTTCTGTGTGGAGTCAGCCTATCTTCCTTATTTCCTACACATGCAGATTTTAAATCATCTTGTAAACCTTGAACCACAGCAGAGGTTTAAGGCTGCAAGACTCAGCGGGCTGTTCCCCTCCACAACATACACTCAGTATTTACTACCAGATGACAGATTGCAGCTGCTCTCTGGACTGGGTCATGCCAGAAACAGGAAAACAGAAGAGGAGCCCTAAAGCCGGTATGGAATAGGTGAAAGCCTGGTTCCATTGAAGCCAATGGCAAATGCAGTAGAACTCAATTTCTAAGTAATTGCTATAAAAATTGCTTCAGAGATACAGTGAGAAAGTGGCCTTTGTGGATCTTGTACATTTTAGAGGTGATCTCTGCCTTCATCAAAGCCCCTAAAAGCATCAGAAATGCCCCAGTTTGTTGCCTTCTAGTTTAATGTGGGAGAGTTTGTTACCAGAACATTTTAAGCCTTTAATTGGAAGAGTTTTCTGTTCTGGATTTTCCCTCTCTTCTGGTCTAGCAGTGTCTAAGAACATTAACTTTCAAGGCCCATAAATTTCCTCAAAATCTCTAGAAGGGCACAGCTTAGGGAACATCTGTGTGATTTATAAAGGCTAGCTGTGATAGGAAGAGTTCCTTAAATAGAGAGCATGTTCTGGTCTTCATTTTATTCTATAAACATGAATCCTTCAAGCAAGAGTCATTTTTAATAGCAACAGGGAAGTTTCTGCCTCTTGGGTCCATGACGGAAAGTTGCTTCATTAACCTACATCTCACTGGAAAAAAGCTATAGAGAGATCAATTTGTTAAATACAGTAACTGTGACGTTGTATTTCATTGGTACATAACACAGTGAGTAATGAAACCTGTGTAATTCTGGCTGGGTACCTGTGCAATTACTTTGTTATTAAAGTGGTGAAAGTGGTGGGCACTCGAAACCTGAATACTTCAGGAGCTAGGTTGCTACTTTGAGGGCTATGTCCAAATAGGTGACACTAATATTTATTGCAAATCTTGTGTTCAAATCCCATCTCAACCTGGAGATGTCTATATTACTACAATGAAGCCTGGGTTTTGCTTACAGGAATTCTCAGGCTTCCTAAGCCTTGATGTAATGGAGCTGCTGTGACCCTTAGATAGCACCTAGATGTTAGCAAAACTTCTGTACTGACCCTTCCATCAGCTCTCACTTGGGAGCTGGAGCAAGTAGGCAGTTTGTAAATGAGGCACAAGACTGCACAGAGAGATGCAACACCCATCCCATAGGCGATTAAAGTACTTCCTTGAAAGACTCAAATTCAGGTCTTAGACCTTTGGTAGCACATCAGGCTCAGCTTGAGGCAAAGAGGGGTGCAGCGGCATGAATCAGGACTGAAAAGCACCAATTTTGTGCCTGCAAGGTGCACTCTCAAGTCTTTTCTTCGTACATAGAAGGCTCACTGCAGAGAGAGAATGCAAATGTGTATTTCAGAAAGCTGAGAGATGCCATGGAGTACGTGCATGATTTACATTTGTTGGAAGGAACCACTCCTGAGTATAAATCAAACAGTTGCATCCAGAAAAGGGAAGAGCAAAAATTACTACTGTCCTGGTTTGCATGGCAAGGTGTTGGTAGCAGGGGGGCTGGGTGAGCAATGTGAGGTTTTACTGATGTCATGTGAGGGCTGGTCTGGGTCACTTCTGCATCAGGCATGCTGAAGAGAATTTATTCTTATTATCAACAGTATTTCCTTCATTAAAGTCTCACTGCTGGGCCTGACAGTTGGCTGCATGTGTTCTTGCTGATAGAGGCCACAGGTTTTGGGCCCCACTCATACATACTCATTTTAGACTCTTGCAGGGTTCATACAGAACTAAATATTAAGCATAAACCCAGGGAAGCTGAATATTTATTCAGCATGGTATGGATTTAGAGGGGTACAAGACCTTGGTGAGGAGACAACAGGCAGGTACATGCCTTGCCCAGGTTTGGCTCCAGCTCCATCAATAGCGTCAGGCAAGACACTGTCGCTTTTTCTTTTTTCCCTTTTTAAACTCCATGCCATAACTTCCTCAGATCCAGAAACTGCTTTGTGGGTGATCCAGTACCCACTCAGCCCTCGAAGATAAGGCTGTAAGGTGGACAGGCTGCTGCTGAGTTGTCTCACTGCTGAAAAGCTGTCTGCTGCTGTTGAAAAGCTGACTGCTCCTCAGTGATTTAGAGATGGTTTTTCAAAGCCCTGTATCCGAGGCAAGACCCCATCCTCCTGTGGATCTTTTGCTGCATGACTGCTAGATGAGACACTCCTCTGCTCACATCAGAGAGGCCAGAAGAGAGTCCCGGCACTGGGGCAAAATCAAGAAGAAGGTTGTGAGCAGCCCCACCTAGCCGAGGTGAAGAACAAGAAACTCATGTTGACAGGTCAGCTGGCAAGGCAGTTTCCTTTAGTTCACCCAGATCATCTGAGCTTGCTGTTTCCTCCTGCTCTCAGCGAGTTCCCTCAGCTGGCAGCAATTGGATGGTCCTGTTGTTTCTCGCCTTTCTTGTCCTAGTGGGAACCAGTGTTTCGTACCTCTGAGAAGGGAGTCAAAAGGTGCAAGGAAGGCACTGCCAGGAAAGTCACTGTGAAAATACAAAGTACTCTGCAGATTTGCCTTTATGACCAACACATAGGAAGCAACAGAGTTAGCTAGTGAGGTACAAATAAAAAAATTTGTCTGCTCCATCATGAGCAAACACACAATGAAGGTTAACTCTGTGCCGTTTTCCAGTGCTGTCTTATCATACCTGACTGGTGTGAGTGGCCCTGAAGGCACCCTCCAGGTTACTTAGCACTTTACCTTGATGAGAGACAAGTGACACTGATGAGAGGCTCCATTTCTCAGAGCTGTCTGCATCAGAGGGGAGGACACAGTGTAGTCTTGGAAGCTGGCAAGGTAGGGAGTGAGGCAG
>JBCJKH010053029.1:0-10338 GCA_039877255.1 Loriculus beryllinus | reverse complement strand
CCCTCCAAAACTACAATCTTACATATCTGAATTTTAAATGAAGTCATTAAAACCAATTCCTGGAAAACCAGAATGTTTTAAAAGGGCAACTTCTCATCTCATAAATTCTTAAAATTCCAGACAATTCAGTGTCACAAAAGAATTTTCCATATTTCCCCCAAAATAAAGATTTAAAAAATGTTCTAGGCAACCTCTGTTCAGAAAACAGAATGAGGCTGTTGTGTATGTCATTCGCAGGGACTGACTTTAAAAACCAATTCCTTCAATGTTTCTTTCCATTTGTAACAACCAACAAAAATACCAGAGGAAGCCAAACCTGTCTTAAAAACTGTGCATCTGCAGGCAGTCCTTCCTAAAACAGTGCATGAGAATAGTAAAAAAATAACTGCCAAGAGTACGAGGTGGTGGTGTTCAATACTGAAACTGCAGCACTTCTTGAAGGCACAAAGCATAATCAGTGTAAGGTGGTATAAATGGTACAACTGTGGTGTTCTAGGACCATAGGTTGAAACTATAAGATGGGGACTAAACTCCAGAACTGTTGTTTTCTATTTGGAAACTTAGTATTTCATGTGAGCCAGTGAATCATTGATAAGATTTAGTGTTTCTATTTACAAAATAATTCGAATTTTAGATACGTAATTTTTCATAAAGGTGCCCGCCTTGGCATTCAGATCTTGGTTTTCATTTGGCAGATCTTCATTTTGAAGTCTAAGCCAATCTGAAATATGGACAGATATCCAAAACATGACAAGGCATGTATTTTTAAATGCTTCATGTGAAAAGGATCAATTTAGGTTATATGCATAGTATTTGTAAAGAAAAAAATGTGCTCTTTTTTTTTTCTTTGTGCAGTTTTGGCACCTTGAAAATACTGCCTTGCTGTGGTATCTTATGAATTCTGTTATTGCACATGAATTTTTCTCTAGACTGTTTAATTTTCAAACAACTATGTGATTTCCTACAACCGTTTATGAGCAGACTGAAGTGTAACCAATATCTGCTATGTAAGAATCATCTTAAAAGTGATATAAATGAAAGCTGTAATTATGCCATAATATGGACAGATCTGTTATATTTTACATTGTACAGTAGAAATTGGCAACTTGCTGTGCAGTAGCTAGTGAAGGCAGTCATGAACGGAGAGGGACATATGACATTCCAACTACTTCATATGTCAGAGAATCAATCTACAATTCTGGTTTTACCTGGATATCTGAAGAAGATTCTAAATAGCAGCAGCAGTAATACTCTTCCTCACTGAGTATTTAAAGGTTGCTCTGCAAGCTGCTTTTGCAAGCACAGGTACAAATGTGACAACTCCATTTCCTGGTGAGCAACCTTCCCAACATCTGGTTTGTGGGAATTTCCATAGAATCACAGAATGGCTGAGGCTGGAAGGGGCTTCTGGCAACCATCCTGTCCAAAACCCTGCTCAAGTAGGGCCACCTAGAGCCAGCTGCTGAGGACCTTGGCCAGACAACTTCTGGATATCTTCAAGGAGGGAAACTCAACAACATCTCTAGGTGACCTGTTCTGCCTGGAGCTTATACCTAGAGTTTTTTCTTGATTATCTAGGACATAAATTTATTTTCTTTTTGTTTGCTAGCAAAGTATACCCTTTGAGATGTCAGCAGGTTACAGTTATGATGGGAATGAAAATGAGAGAAGGGGTCCCAGCCAGTGCCCTTGATACCCTACAGTAATCTGATGGCTTGCAGAACTACTTTGTACTGGATTGGCTTGAAGCAGGTATGCAGCTCAGCTCATCTGCACTGCTGTGTCTTTAGCTCATCATGCGTGGTTTGGTACCTGCAGTGGCAATTGGAGGAAAAGAACAGAAGGTGAACAAGGGCAACACTTAATTACAGGAGTATTAGGCAATATATGACAACACATCCCACAGAGCACTTGTGCTTTTGGGAATAACGTGACAGCTGTTGCAAGAAGTGCCTGATTTCCAAATAGTATTGACAAAAACTTCTTTACATTCTCTCTCCTTTTTAAAATGTATTACTGTAGGCCAGACTACAGAGGACTAATATGCAATTAGAAGTCAGCTATACAATTTTGGACTTTTGTCCTTTGATAAGTGACAAAGCGCTTGTCTAAGTGAGAGATAGTCTGACTTGGTGGCACAGACTTCCCTGCATATGTGGTGGCAGGAAAGTTTTATACAAAAAGAAAGACCTATTTTCTAAAGTGTGTGTTAGTTGCTAAAAGCTCTGTTAAAAGGATGCTTCACTGAACAAATTGGGTTTAAAATGTGTGTGTGATTTGTCAAAATTATAAACTGTGGGGGTGATACTCAGCTGACTCTGTGTAGCTGTCTATTGTAGAAGGCTATATTTGATCTAGTCACTCCTGGCTCCCTTTGCAGCCAAAAAAGAGAAATAGGCACTTTAAGATCATAACTTATCTACACTTAAAGTAGATGCCATTTATGCACTAATACAGAAATGTCTGTAATTGGCTATAAGAGTTGAGTTTGACTGCCTTAGATGCAGACCTGTAAAGGTGAGATAATTCCTACCCTGAGGCACTGCTATTCTAGTGTGACTTCCCACAATGCAGTCACAAATAGGAGATGCATAATTCAACAGAGAAAATACATGAGTAGTACTTCCCCTGTTAGTGCTGCAAAGCTATAGATGTTGGGAAGCATGTGTCATCTGTTAAAGGAGGTCACTTAATGACTAACCAGCAAGAAACAAATAACCAAGGAAAGATCTGTGAGAGTATAGTGAATATAGAATTTGATGGAAACCATGCTGGGTCATGTGCATTATTTTTACGAAGACAGTCCACTGCAACACAACAATCCTAATACAGCTGAATTTTCCTTACTTTGAGCTTTATTTTGCTCTTATAGCAGTTTTATACACATGTAGCTGCATGGGTTTTTAATGAAATTTCTCTTAGTTTAGGTAATGTACATGAAAGTGTCATTAGTCTTTGACTGCAGTTTGCTTCTGATCACTCTATTTGTTCTTAGTAGAAAATACTTTTGTCGGTTCCTGCAGTGCAGTTTTGATCTGTGTTTTGCAAAATGATTTCTGCATTAGTACTTCCAATGAAACGTTGTCACTAATACTTTTTTATTATGAAAGTCTGTTCCTCTTTTGATCTCCTAAATGTCTGCTAACATTTTAAAATCCTGTGCTTTTCCTCTTGAATCTTCATCTGCTTTCCTTCTCTGCTGTTCTTCAGGCTGTGCTCTGCAGATTGACGTGACTGACTCAGATGGCTTGATACTATGGAGCCTTAGATATTATGGTAATGAGCATGATGGCTACATTAGATTCTAAGAAGGACTTCAGGGTCATCACAGATAATTACCTTAACATGAGCTGTCTGCAGGGCTGTGACTAAAAGGAATAATGTGAATTTCAGAATTACATTAAGGGGAAGATATATCAAGCAGAGGTAGGAAAATAACCTGAGGTTTGTGTGTGTGTGTGTGTGTGTGTGTGTGTGTGCAGCTTTGGCTGAAGCATTGCTTATGGAGCACAGCTGGAGGCAGATCATCAGCCCAGCTCTGTCAGTGCTTCAGTGAGCTGCAGGGAATCCATGTCCTTAGATGTGCTGCGAGTGTAAAGTAATCATACATTCATGATCAAGGTGATTATCAGAGTTGGAAAGAACATTCTCCCTTGGATTGGACAGATTAGTTTGAGCTTGGATTCTTTCCCTTTTTAAAAATTTGTCTTTTGCAGTATGAGGTAAGGGATATTCAGTTGTATTTAGTCTACTCAGTGTCCTGACTCTAACCAGCTCTCAGACTGCGATGGTACAAAGCTCTTTTCCTCTCCCCTTGTTCTCACTCACAATGCTAAGGGGCTGGGATTTTACAATCCATACAAGGTGCCTGGATGAAGCTGCTAGTAGGCAGCCAGCCCAGGTGGCCTCATTGTTTCTTCTTTTCTTCATGGGTGGGTCCATGCTGGAGGCAGGTGTGCTCTGCATCTTGTCCCATACATAGTCTTTGTTCCCATGTCGCAATTACGAGCATACATATTTTCCTCAGATTTTTTTAGAAGCAAACATGTTGTGTAGGCAAAAACCGTGCCTTTTGAAAGTCTACATAAGCAACCTGGGAGGAAAGGCTGTGCAGCAAGACTCAGCTAGTATCTAGGGAAGATTTATATTCAGCCTGCTACCTGTAGTCTGTAAACTACTTGAGTACCTCCTAGGAAAGGATCCATAAGAGCCTGACCTTCTGTTTATGTAAGAGTGTGACAAGGAAAATGATGTCTCCAAGTGGTCCAAAAGAAAGTACTTTCTGCCAGTAATATATGTGCTCACCAAAAGACCCAATATCATGCCTGTAATTCACAGTATAGGCAGCACCAGAAGACTCTTAGGAGTTCAGGAAACTCTTTCTGAATTTATACTGCAATGCTGGATGATTCACATTCACCCAGCTATAACTAAATTCTCAGCTGGAAAAGAGTTTTGCACTCTCATTGCCTTTAGTTAAACACTCAGTATTTGCCCCTTTAGTACAGACAAAATGAGAATTGTGTTTGTGTTACATAACAGAGCACTGATACAATGAGACCCACAAAATCAATCAAAACTGTCCCCATGTTTCCCCCATATTGCAAGTCAGGGACAGAAAGAAACAGGAGCATTCCAAGCTCCTGGTGTAAAAGCTTTTGTAAATTGTTTGATATTTCTTTGAACTTACATCTGAATTTCCTTAAAAGTAGTTTAATGACAGAGGAAAGTATTTATTATATACTTGCAAATATGGGCTAGAGAGGGAATCTGCCTCTTATGTGACCTCAAAGATTAATACTCTAGCATTACCAGAGATCACAGGCTAGGAAAAAAGTCAGATAAATGTTTTAAATGGCAAGTCATGTCAGACTAACACCAAAGACTTTAACAAATGAAACTTCCTTGTTAACAAACTGACATTACTGTATTTAAAGGTCAGCTGACAAAAAGTTATGACTCCCAGGCAATCTCTCACAGGCTGTGAGCAGTACCTCCCTGGGGAAACACTGACCTTTTCCAGGGGAGGAGCTATCAAGGCTCACAAAAGCCAGTCATTTCCCAAAGAAATATAGCAGTAATTATGCACTGAACTAGGAGTGGACTTCTAGTAGCTTCTAATTGCTGGTTGGTGTAGGGCAGGAGAGACACTACAGAGTCCATTGGCTCCCTGGTTCCCTTCTTCTGCACTTTCTCCGTGGTGGCTGCATGCCAGTGGGTGCACTGATGATGCAGAATCAGGCTGCTGGAGCTCAGATGAGAAATGCTTTTGCTACAGAAGCTGGGCCCTTTCCAGGTGTCACTGCCATTTCAGGAGCTTTTGAAGATGGCTTTATGACCATCTGGTTACAATGGATTTTCTTTCAGCTTCCATAACTTCAATAAATTAAACCAGTTCTGCATCACCTGAGAACTGAGGCCCATTGCCTTGGAATAACATTAAGATGAAACTCCTCTTGCAGCCTCCATCTGGGCAGATCTGTTAATAAGAGTGTTAGCTAGATGACTGCAAGCTGCTTGCACCAAATAAATCATAGAATCATAGAATCATAAAATGGTTTGGATTGGAAGGGACCTTAAACATCATCCAGTTCCAACCCTTCTGCCATGGACAGGGACACCTTCCAGTAGACCAAAGCCCTGTCCAACCTGGCCTTAAACACTGCCAGGGATGGGGCAGCCACAGCTTCTCTGGGCACCCTGTGCCAGCACCTCAGCACCTTCATGATACAGGACAGACAGCAGCAAATCCACTGCTAAACCCAGCTCCTACAAAGGAATTGATCCTATTTCTCCTCTGGTGTCCTTAGCTTCTAATGACTCTTGTAACTTGGCCCATTTCATCAAAATGTCATCAGATTATCATGGTTTCCACATCTGGATTGAACAATGTCCTTTTAATAGTGTTCTGCTACAGAACCTCCCAGAATTTACCCTCCACCCCACATTACACCCTATGTGTTTCTCTTACCTGCAATTCTCTTGACTGAGGAAGCTTTCCTGGCAGGCAGGTGAAGGCACTTGGTCATTCCTCCCCCCACACCACTAAGCTGCACAATGGGTCTACCCATTGGTAAGCAGGAACCCTTAAAGATGCTGTTGCAAAGGGCAGACAGAAAGCAGTAAAAGCTGACCAGACCAAAGATGAGAGTGGCAGCAATGTCATAGCCAGCTGGAAGAGCATGGATGGCATCCAGCAAGAAGCTGATGGTGATGAGGAAGAAGGTGAGGGAGTAAAAGAACCAGGCAATGTTTAAGAAGAGTGTGCAGAAGACAATAAAGCCATTGAAGAGCATGAAAGCAATGATGCCTACTGCTGTGTGGAAGCTTCTGGTAGTGCCATAGAGGCCGGCATATCTTGTCAAGCCCAATATGATCCACAAGACAGCATAGAGAATGAAGGCACTGCTCTCCAAGGTTTTACCCCGGGCAAAGGCCACTGAGCCACCTAGAAGCTTCAGGATCCCACCAGCTACCACTACCCATGGATTTACAACAGTAGCGAGCGGAGCCTGTGGGTCCCCTGTTATTGTAATAGCGAAAGAAGCAAGGACACTGCATGCATAGCCAAGTACTTCTGCATCCGCATACTTGGAATATCCTAGGTAGGGAGCATGAAGGTCTGCCCCTTCACGAAGCTTTAGGAAAGAGCTGCGAGCAAGCAGAGCCTTCACAGCTCCCTTTCCTGTTGGGATCTTGGCACTTGCTTTTGCATTGTACAGGTGAATGAGAGTCATCAAAGCTGAGGCCACAAAGATGGCCACATCCACGCCTTGGGGTCCACCTTCAAAGAAGCCCTTGGGGCAGCAAGCTAATGCAATGCAGTAGGCCACATAAACCAGCAAATAAAGGCCATCCATTGGGCTCTTCAGAGTGAGGAAAAGAGCCAGGACAGCAAAAAGAATTGCAAAAACCACCAGGAATGGAGTAGGGAAAGATGGCTCCTCTGGCTGCCAGGTTGGGTACAGAAGGCAATAGCCCCCAGCCAGTTTCAGGATGGAAGTGAAACCAAAGAATGTAGCCATAAGCACATCCATGGCACGGTATGATAAGATGCAGATGCCGATCTGGTAGATCCCAGCTGCCCATAGCCAGGGCACTTGACCAATGAAGAGTTTGCCAGTGACACCAAGGAGCCTGCAGCCAAAGACACTGGCAGGCAGCATGTTCAGGATGAGCCCCGTGACTGCAAAAGGATTCACGCTGCCACTGGAGGGTTGGATCTGTTCATGGCTCTTTTTCTTGGCCAGATCTGTGCCGGGGAGGGCAGCTTTCTCTTTGGTTAGGAAATAGAGAATCCTGCCCAGAGCAAAGTAGCCACCAACCAAGCAGACAACCATGTAATTGCAAGCCACAGCAGAGGAACCGAAAGCTGGGCTGTAATGCATGGCAACTTCATGAGCACTGGCAAGTGAGACAGCAGAAGCAATCAGAGCTAGGATGACCTCTCTGCACAGGAAGCCCACTGCTGCAATAATGAGGAGAGCCAAAGTAAAGGTGACCAGGCCAGGAACCACGGCATTGCGGAAATTGCCAGTGTCATTCAAAACTCCTTGCCCTTCCAGGATGAACACTACTCCATAGCCACACCAGAACACTGAGATGGTCAGGCAGAGGGACAGGAGCAGGGAGGCATTCCTTAGGCTTCTCCAAATTCCTGTGAAACAAACAATAATGGAGACAGACTGTGATTTCGAGACAGTAAGTAGCATAACTTACATAGGCACATGGTACGTTGGAAGCATCATCACTACGCTAACATGGAGCTGCATAGGTCCTACATGATGCTAGACAGAGCTATCATGAGTTTGGGTAGGTCTGCACCATTACACTGTGTAGACACGACTGTAAAGACTCGATCAGCACAACACTTGGTGTTCATGAGAATGCCTGAGGGGAGCTCATCACTCCAAGTTCACAGGGAGAAACAACTCAGCATTCATTCTGAAGTGTGGACTCTGTTATAGACAGTGATTTTTTTTCTCACACATAAGTAGTTCTTTTGGCATTTGCACATTTGCCAGTTCAATCCACGGAAGCCTGGAATCCTAGGAACTGTTTTTAGAGAAAACACGTATTCAGTCTGTTAAAACTCTCAGAGATGCTGGTAAAGCATTTGGTCAGAACTAACATGGATTTCTTTGGTTGTCTATAGAAGAAAAATCTGCTGTGCTGACACACTCCGCTAGCAGAATGAACAAGGTTGTGACAAACTGTGGTATTTACAGCCCTGTTGGAAAGCAGACCAAGTACATGCGAAGCTATGGCAGGGGGAGGCCTCGAAGCTGGCCAACCCTTGAGTCTTACCTGCATATGCCAAAAGAGATGATAAAACCAACAGAAGGACGCCCAGAGCTGTGCTGGGGATCAGAGGGGCTGCTTGGGACAAGCTGTAGAAATGCACCGCCAGTAAGAGTGCTCCTGTGAGTGACAAGGGAGGGGGAGAGAGGAAGAGCTTGTAAATTTGGCCCCCAAACCAGGAGAGAACCAGAGTGGCAAGAGCAGGGAACAGGAACAAACAACAGTACAACACCTGCACACAGTGAAACCTATGGGGAGCAGGAAGGGTGTCTTGTAACTCGGTTTGCGTCCAAGGTCTCACCTGTTTCTGAGTGCTCAGCTTTAAGAAACTTGAACTTAATCATGCTTGAAAGTGTTCCCCCATTGTCAGGAAAAGGTAAAACTCAGCTCACAGTCACAGACAGGCAGGGAGGGACACAGACACACTGCAGATGTGATGAGACCTTAATATAAGTGTCTTAGGAAGAGAAACACACCCAGGAGACTTTTGCAAGCAGCAGTTACCTTGGAAGGTAAAGGTCTTTAACATCTACATGAATGGGTAATGTGGTACTGGGTGGGCAGGGAGCTGCCCTGATCCTGCACTTAAAGGGATCAGTTATTACTGGTCCTTGAGGACAACAGATGAACTTCTGCAGCCTCCCAATCTAAGCGGATGCTCTGATGATGAATGAAGGGTGTGTGTCCATGCGAAGCTTTCCTGAGCCCCTGGATTCAGTCCAGCTGCTTATCTTCTTATAAGTAAAAGCTGAATATCTCCATGAGCATTTGTCCAATTTGGTAGAAATTAATTAAGATGTTCAAAGCTATTATGGGAAGGGATTGACTGGCAGTACCCTCACACAGAGGTCATTTCATTCAGAAACCAAGCTGAGGATGAGCAGCACAACCCAAAGCAGTTGATGGAACGGGGCAGGAGGGACAAGGGTCTGCAACTTCAAAGTCCCATTGCGCCAGAGGTCCCAAAATTAAGAGAAGGACTTTGATCTTCAGTGAGAATTCAGCCCTTTGAGGAGGGCTTGGATCACCACTGTTAGGATAGATGCTGGCTTGCATTGGAGTCTTTAAGGATCTAAACACTGCCTGGGACCATGTCTGAGCAAAACCTGTTAAAGGTAGCAACACCCTTGGGCTTTCTCCATCCCCATTCTAGGGTGAATGGCAATCCTTAGAGAGAAAATGGAATGGTTTGCTTCAGAACTGGTAAGAAGTTGGTGGGTTTGGGGGAAGAACTACAAAATGCAAGAGAAGGGATCTGTGAATGGGAACCAGGATGTGTCCAGATCCTAAAAACCTTTGAGATGTCTTTGGGTAAAGTTGCAGCTCTGTCCAAAAGAGATGAAAGTTGCTGTTATTTTTTCATTAACTCAACAATAAAGAGAAGCCAGAGCTCAAATACCTGATAAACTGAATTTTCTGCTCTGCTGGAGTTTACAGCTAAGACAGTTTTATCTTAAACTGTTCCTTCATGCAATTAACAAAACTATTGTGCACAATATAGGCAAAATGATACCATTCACTATTTAAAGGCATGGGTAAGGGAATCTTGGCTCCTTACATTCCTGAATCACCCAGCTCTCTTGCCTGCAGGGAAGGTTGATGAGAAGTGTGTCCTGTGTTGAGTTGCAGAAGATGAATGTTGGTATTCCTTCCAATTGTTCTCTTCCAGTCTAATTGCAAGAGCCAGGAACTGGCTGTAGGTAACTTCAGTGCAGAGGTGAAGCTGTAGAGACAAAAAAACATGTTTTCAAAAGAGCATCTCAGTCACATCTGAACCTAGATTTATAGAGGGCACTTGGCCATTGTGGCACAACAAGCAGGTTGTCTGGTGCTCAGCACTGGCTGATTAAATAGACCCAATTTCATTTAAACTTCTAATGTGTCAACAGGTTTGGGATGCTAACCTGATGAAGTTTAACCATGCCAAGTGCAAGGTCCTACACCTGGGTCGGAGCAATCCCAGGCACAGCTCCAGGTTGGGCAGAGAAGAGATTCAGAGCAGCCCTGCAGAGAAGGACTTGGGGGTGGTGGTCGATG
>JBCJKH010053028.1:6283-19195 GCA_039877255.1 Loriculus beryllinus | reverse complement strand
AGGAGCCTTCTCTTGTCCAGGCTGCCCCAGCCCAGCTCTCTCAGCCTGGCTCCAGAGCAGAGCTGCTCCAGCCCTCTCATGATCTCGGTGGCCTGCTCTGGTGAAAACAGGATGGGAGGTAACTCCACAGTATCCTCCTGTGTTGGTATGTATGTCTTTGCCAAGAAGGTTTCTGTTACCCTGGGTGCTGCTATTGATGGCACTACTGCAAATCTTGTATGCTTCAAATAAGATGCTCAGGGCCCCTGAAGATGAGTGTGGTCGTATGTCAGTGGTGAGGAAGGCTCTTGAATACCCAGACATGCTCTCTGGTTGTTCTTTTCCCCTGACTGCCTGAATTAGCTCCTTTTCCTGTAGAGATGTGGTTTGTGTTCTGCTGACTTCAATTTACCAGTGACCTTTCCTGCAGCCTGAATTTAGTGTTCTTGGTGCTGTGAGCAATATAAGCTGTCTTACATTATGCCTCTCGTCCTCCATCCATCTCAGTTTAGTTTTGCAGGAGGATTATGCAGCATCACTTGGAGTTTGCTTTCAGAACTGAGGATGGTGATAAATAAATGCTGGTGGTAGGAACTGGAGAACATGGACTGTTTTAGCTACCTTGGTATATGGGAAAGAAAGAAGAATGGGCTACATCAAAAGGAGCGTGGCCAGCAGGTCAAAGGAGGTGATCCTGCCCCTCTACTCTGGTGAGACCTCACTTGCAGCACTGTGTGCAGTTCTGGTGTCTTCAACATGAAAAGGACATGGAACTGTTGGAACAAGTGCAGAAGAGGCCACAAGGATGATCAGGGGCTGGAGCAGCTCCTGTATGGAGCCAGGCTGAGAACATTGGGGCTGTTCAGCCTGGAGAAAAGAAGCTGATTGGAGACCTCAGAGCAGCTTCCAGTGTGTGAAGGGGGCTACAAGGATGCTGGAGAGGGACTCTTCATCAGGGACTGCAGTGATAGGACAAGGGGTGATGGGTTCAGACTGAAACAGGGGAAGTTCAGGTTGGAGATAAGGAGGAAGGTTTTTACTGTGAGGGTGCTGAGGCACTGGAATGGGTTGCCAAAGGAAGCTGTGAGTGCTCCATCCCTGGCAGTGTTCAAGGCCAGGTTGGACACAGAGCCTTGGGTGCCATGGTTTAGTGTGAGGTGTCCCTCCCCGTGGCAGGGGGTTGGAACTGGATGATCTTAAGGTCAATTCCAACCCAAACCATTCCATGATTCTATGATTCTATGGTTGTGCTATTATTTTGAGTGCAGGGCAGGAAGGACAGACTTGCATCATCAGTGCATGTATGCACAGATATGTGTGCTTGAATGCATGTGTTGGGTGTGAAATTCAAGTGTGTGGATGGAGGAGTGGGTTTGTTCTGGCCTTTTGCAACCCCATCACCTTCAACAAACGTGCACCTCATGCATTTGAGTCAACAGAAAGAAGGAGGCATTTTTTGCTGCCAGGACTGGTTGCATTTTGTCTCCATCTTTCATATCTTGTGTCTCCTCCTGCAGCAACTGGCCTATATTGCTACACCTGCGAGTGGGAGCAAAGCAACTGGAGCTGTCTGAAGGCCAATAAGTGCTCAGACAAGGATAAGTACTGTGTGACCAATGTTGCCTCAGTAGGAATTGGTATGTGCTGGGCATATATCCTCTGATGGGGTCTCAGGAATGGGATGTGGGGTTTTGACTGGGTTTGTGATCGTTGCCTTTTGTTGATGGATAGGGTGAGGAATCATGGGGAAGCGCATGTGGGAGGTGGAACCTTTGCTAGCCCAGGCTTACAGTGATGAAGTTTGGACTGTTTGAAGTCCTCCTCCCAATCACAGCTTCTCTTTAGCTTTGGTTTCATGCCTGTATGGAAAGGCAGAGGACATTGAGAGAAGATGAAGGGCTAAGAGAGGATCCTCCAGAGGAAGAATGAATGAAATTGAGTCTTGATTAGGCAAGGTGATGAAAAGAAGCAGGAAGCCAGGATAAGAAGGTCTATCTAGAGAGATGTAAAGGGGAATTAAATTAGTTCCTTCAAGCAGAGAAGCCTCAAGATGGGCTTTCAGTCCAGGCATGGACATTGTCTCATGGATGCCATCATAAAACTAAAAAAGCCTTGACATGAGGGTCCATGCTGTGAGTTGGAAGATGCCCAACAGGGATACTGAACGAAGCAGGGATATTTAGTGGTGAGTGCCCCATCCCTGGCAATGTTCAAGGCCAGGGCTTGGAGTAACCTGCTCTAGTAGAAGGTGTCCCTGCCCATGGAAGGGCGTTGGAACTGGATGATCATAAGGTCCTTTCCAACCCAAACCATTCTATGATTCTATGATTCTATGCCTTGTGTAGCTGGTCACCAACAATTATTGGGCTGTGGTGGGATTGGGGTGGGTCTCACTGGTCATGCTGGTCATTGGGGCTGTGGGAGGACAGTGGGGCTCATCTTCCCATCTCCCTCCTGTACAAGACTGAGGAGCACTGAACAAGCTCTCGTTGCTAAGACTGCTCTCTCCTTTCTTTGGACAAGGCTTTTTGTCATTATGGAAGAGGATCACCAAGAAGTGCTCTGAGACCTGCCCACGCCACAACTTCCAGCTGGGCCTGGCTACCTACACCTCTTATTGCTGCCAATCCTTCTTATGCAACCTGAGTGCATGCCCAGGACCCAGACTAGCTAAGGACTGAGGTGGTTTGGAGTCCCATACCGGTGTCCTTCTTCACCTGCTCAATGGTGGTGGAACAAAGCGGCTCCTGAAGGCCTGAAGAGCATGGTCAGATCTCCCCAGGAGGGTATGGACATCAAACACACTGCAGAACAGATAAAGTGTAATGGTCATCACCTCCTCCCCTGTGGTACTTATCAACCTGTAGCTTCTCACTTGCTTCTCATGCTTGAGCTCTGTCGCCCTGGCAGCTTGATGGAGAAGTGACCATGTTATGTCCTGCAGCCTGCGGGAGAGAGATGCTGCTTCTGCTTGTCCTGCAGATCTCTATAGGGCTTTCTCCTGCAATCTTCCTTATCTTGGGTGCATTTGGGAGTCACACAGAGGAGTGGGCAAAAATAACAACCCCTGTGCACCAGCTCAGAAGGGAAACTGCAAACTCACAGGGTTGCTGCTGGGGAAGAGGAAAAGTCTGTCCTGTATAGAGAAACTTGAGCTTTTACATGTCTATATCTCTATATCTATATCTGTATCATCTATATCTATATATCTATATATATCTATATCACCTATGTCTATAGCATCTATATCTGTATCTATATCTATCTATATATCTCACCTATAATGGGTACTAACCACAACTGTCCTCCCTTACACCCCTCACCCCCTCCATCCATCCCTTTTCCCAGCCTTAACTGGGAAACAGTGACATCCCCCTGTGCCCCATTAACAGTCAGATACATCAGCCATGTACCTCTTCCTCTTGGTGCTCATGTGCACATCTGCACACATCTGTGCACATCTGCAGTCTTTCTCCCCACCTCCACTTCCAGCAGCTGTCCTTCATCACCCTTTGCTTGCCTGTGGCTCTTTCCAAGCCAAGTGACCTTACCCAGGGCTAGAACTTGCCCTGGACCTACCACTTGGAATCGTGTCTTCCAGCCAACCTTCCATTTGCCTGTTCCTCCAACATCTCCCAAAGCAACCACAGGGTGATGAGAAGCATTTGCAGCATTTGAGTCGAGCTGCTGAGGAACAGTGGAGGCGTTTATAAGAGAAGAATACAGATTTCAGAGAGGCTGAATATTTCATGTCCATGTTTCCAGAGGCTGTGGAGAAATCAGGGTAAAAGGAAGCTGAAAAACATGAACAGTGATGAGAATGCAGAAAATTCTCATTGCTGGACGCTTCTCCCTCCTCCCAAGCAGCACTTTTCCCTGGAAAAAGCATGGAAAAGCTTAAACTGGGCTCATCCTGAGTTCCCAGATCTGCTTAGCCAAGGGATGACGCTCTATGCTGTGCTTCAAACCCAACCCTGGTAAACAAGGAGGGGGGACAAAAGGGGCTTTGAGCTGCGCTGAGCGTGTCTGCCTTGGGCTGGTGCCCGGGGCTGTGCTGGATGAATGCTTCCTTCTGAAGTGCTGCATAACGGGGCTCTTCAGAGATATGTGTGCTCTCTTAGTAATCGACTTCTACTCTCCTTTACCCTCCTTCTCACAGTTACACCATGCCACGAGGGCACATCTCCATGCCGAAGGAGCCGCAATGGGTGATGCACCTCCCTTTACCTCTTCATTAGAGCATCATCTTTTCCATACCCTATTCTTCACCCCAGAGCCATCCAAGCCCGCTCTTTTCCTTCAGCTCTCATTTACTCCTCACACAATAATTCCTCATATAAAGAACCAAGGGGACTCGTGTGGTTTGGTTCCTGTGTGCCAGAATTATTCAGCTTATGAAAGCACTGAGGAATCCCAGTTGCATAGACTCTAATAATTAATATTTCATTGTGTTGGATTTGCACGTCCTGCTGTAGCAGAGACATAATCCCCCACAGTCTGCAGGAAAACACAGTTGGGAATGAGTATATTTTTCCCACTTTAAAGCAAAAATGGCTTTATTTTGGCTTGGTTTGGTTTGCTGCAGGAAAGCATTCTTGTCATAGCTATTGTAAGGGGAAATAAGTCATCATGGGCATAGTTGAAGAGCAAAGGGCTATTCCCCTTGCACTGCAGCTCAAGGGCATTGAAATATGCCATCCTCCCCTACTCTGGTGGCCATTCCTCCTCTCCAACACATCCAAGATGCTCAGAGAGGAGGAAGAGGTGGGTGTGATTCTTAACTACTGATTTTGACCAGAAATTAGGGCAAATTGGGACCATGGAGAGATGGAAACCATTGACACATGGATGAGGCTGTCCAGAAAATCATCCTGAGACTGTGCCCCTTGCTGCATTCTTGTGCCAAGCAGGATCCACCCCTTGGGTTTGAAAGCTGCTTGGAGGACCCTGAACAGAGAGGGGTTGTGCACCGTGTAGAAAGAAAATAGTTGTTGCCATCACCATAGACTCCACTGAGCTTCTCTGACCCTCTTCAAAGACGTGGTGGTGATGGGAGAGGTAGGAGAGAGATGAAGGAACCCTTCTGCTCTCCCCAGCACAAGTGGAACATCCCCTCAGGTGCAATATCCAAGTGGTTTGGGGCATCCCACACTGCAAAAGCAGAGCTGGAGATGGTCCAGGATGTGGGAGGAATATATTACAGAGCCTTGGCACAGCGTTATCACAGGCATCAGGAGAGGGGATACCCAACCAGGCAGATATGGAGACGGAGGGCTGTTGTTCTCCAAAGGGGCTAACAAACCCCAGTGCAAGGCATGGAGAAAGGTCCTCAGAGAGAGAAGTGCCCAAGTGTGGCACTTGGAAGGGCAGCACAAAGCAAACACAGAGTCCTTTCAGTGGCTGGAGCTGGCACAAGCAGCATTGAAATGAAGCAACAAACACAAACGTCATCGTAAATGCCTGGTTGCAGATAATAACCATCAGATTAAATACCTGAGGACCTCATGGGATGGTTGTCAGGGTGACTTGTGGTGTGGTTCCTTCGGGTCCAGCCTCTAAGACAGTTGGACTCGCTGTGTGTGGTTGTCACCCTTCCCCTCTGCTGTTGGAGCTCCAGCTTACAGCCTCACACAGCCAAACCCATGCGTTAAATATAGCCCTGCACCAAGCTGTGTGTGTGGGCAAGGCTGGAGCAGTGCTGGAAGCAGGATGGAGCTATAAAGCCATGTAAAAAGGGCAGCAGTGGTACTCCAGGTAGGGGACATCAGATGAGAGCATCCAAGCCTTTCTATGGCCAGCAGCCAGCCCATATGTCCCACTTCCACTCATGCCTCTGAGATGAGCATCACACCAGGCAGGAAAACACCAAACCACCTTCCTGAAGCACTGAAGCCCCTGATGTGTTGCCTAACTCAGAGCAAGGGCATGAGGTCCTCATTTGGTTTGTGGGGTGCCCAGCATCATCAGGGCGCTGACAGGACCTGATGGATCATTCAACCCAGGGAGGAGGGAGAGGGAAGAAGTGACCTGACTGTCTCTATCAAGTACCAGGGTGTGCTGTAGGATGGACAAAGCTCTCTCTGGGCTCTTAACACTGAGCATTGGGTGGAAATGCTGCAGGAAATTCAGCTTTGGGGGAAATTCCAGCTCTTTGGGCTAAACAGTTTGCCAGCTAAAGTTAAAAGCTGAGATGACAGCGTTTCCCAGGCAGTTTTTTGAGGTTAAACCCATTTTTGTGGTACAAATCAAAAAAAGCTGTTTTAATCTTGCTTTAATCTTTATTTTCCTTTCATTTCTTGACTTTAACTTCATGAAACTCTATTTCAAGCCCTGCAAACTGAAATGGCCTTTGGGGAGTCATACCATGGCTTTCATTGACTTATCTAAGTGCTGGATGCCTCAGTTGCACCTCTGGGGTGATCCCCCCTTAGTAGGACAGGCATCAAAGATGATGCTTGAAGGGCTCAGTGGAGACCCCCAACTCTCTTCAGAGGCCTCAAGCAAGTGAGTCATAGAGACCAACCACTTACATGCCTAAATCAGTTGCTTTGAATCCCAGCCTCAGTGAGAAAGGGAAGAGAAAAAGGTGGCAAAGCTATAAAAACCCTGCCTCCGAGAGGAATCTTGACGGAATTTGGCACCTTTCCATGAAACTTCCATGTCTGTGCACTAAGGAATGTTCTGAAGTGGGGGAATAGCCACAGAAGGGGAATTCTGGATGGTTTCCAGCGCAGAGAGCCAGGCTAAGCCCACGAGAGGGAGCTGGTGCCTCTGTATAGCGCTGGACAGGCCACAAAGTGATGTTTGCTGCCGAAAGCTTATTTCCTGGAGCAATATCCAGGGGAAAAAACAGCAATTGTGCATGAGATGAGGTGGAAGCGGCCCAGGGAAGGATGGATGTGGGTCCATGACACCAAAGCCAGCAGGTTCTGGCTACCCTCCAATGTCTGCTTGCTCCCACACTGGTGGCAATGAGGGATATGCCTTGGTTTCACTGTGCAGGGTAATTCTGTCCATCTAATATCAGCTCAAGGAGGGTTTGCATCCAAACCCCAAAGCTGGTACCAAGCTTGTGCTCATGGGATGCTTGGAAGTGGGATGCAACCCTCTGTTCCTCCCTCTGCTATGGCTGTGTGGCCTATAGGGTGAGCCTATAGGGCAGCACAAAGGAACCTGATTTTCTTAGTACCTATGAGTAAAGAGGGGATCAAATCAGGTGCAGCTGTGCATTTCTGTCCCACTATGGGTCATTCTGTTCCCTCTTTCTGCTTCTCCTCTTTGCAACAACTCCTTGAACATCTTCCTGCTCCTTTAACACTAAACTCCATTATCTCCTTCCGTGACTTTCATAAATGGTCACAGCCAAAACACAGCAATAGCACCTGCAACAATCCATGCGTGAACACAATGGGAATTCCACCTTCTTCCTCCTCATCCATGGGTTTTAACCCTGTCTTCAACTCACTGCCTGACGCCTCCAGCAATTGTATGGAAGTAGAGAGGGGAAGAAACCCATGAAAGACTGTGGAAAGAAGGTGGTCTAGGTGAGACTTCAAAACAAGCTTTACCACTGCTTCCCCATTGACCTTGGGAGAGTCATTCAGTGTCTCTGATTCATGTACATAAGGTAGAGATAACAGTACACCTGACCTAGAGGGCTATTTGGATGTCAGCATCCAGCATATTGGTGATGCTTCACCCATGGGTATCCTTACACTGGGACCACCCATCACAGATGTCTGCATTCAGAGCTAGCCCCTGCAGCGCTGCGCTCCCCTAACCAGTGTGAACACTCATCCTCTCTGTAATGCAATGCAGAAACCTGTCATGGCAAAGCTGGAGCTGCTCCCACGTTGCTCACTCCTCCAGAAATGCTGTTCCTTGACTCATTGTGGTGCTGAGGAGCTTTTGTTAGGAGCTTTCTTAGGAGCTGGGCATGCAAACAGCACAGAAAGGCATCGATCCCCAGCATCCCCATCACACAGGAGTGTTTCCAGTGGATGGATTGAGGCACAGAGGGGAAGCAAGGATGTGTGCATTGTTTGGGGCATCGATTGGTTGATCGCTGCATGATAGGGTGTTGAGGCACTGGCAAAGGCTACTCAAAGAAGTGATGAATGCTCCATCCCTGTGCTCAAGGCCAGGTTAAGCAGAGCCTTGGAGCATCCTGCTCCAGTGTGAGGTGTCCCTGTCCATGGCAGGGGGTTGGAACCGGATGACCTTAAGTTCCTTTTCAACCCAAACCATTCTGTGATGCTATGATTTATTGTCAGCATAATGACAGGTCTCACGATGGCCTGAGGTCCTTGTTCAACTGACAGCACCAAGAGAGGAGCTCCAGGGCCAGAACGTGGAACCTGTAATGAGCCCAGTGCCAGGATAAGATGCAGAGTCCTGAGTCCTCAGGAAGCCTTGGAAGACAGCAGGAAGGCTACATGCTGCCTGACCCTTCAGCAGGCAGCGCTGGCAAGAGCAAGGAGAGCTGGGCCCAGCACAACCCATGCTGCAACAGACAAGAGAGCAAGGAGGAGGCTTAGGGATGAGCCTCACCCTACAAAAGCTGGAAGATTGGCTTGTCTGCTCATCCCCCAGCTCCCAGCTGGATGTCAGCAGTGCTGAGAGGCAGGGTGATGCTCTGCCCACTTCAGAACAACATCCCCAGGCTGCTCTGTGTCCCTTTTCCTTATGGCTGGAGTGGCACAAAGCTTTCCATGGGAATGTGGACCTTCCTGATGGAAGGGATGCATCCGGACACAGATGCTCTTCCTACAGTTTACTGTCTGCTGTGGTGTGAAGGGTTCAGAGGAAGCAGAGTTTGATGAATTTTTAGGTCTGACCATATTTCATATCCCAAAATACCCACTGTCCCTAAGGTTTGGTGACAGAAACCCAGCACTTCCCATGGATGCATTCCTGCTTCCAAAGAAACCAGCAGGAGCGATGTTCAGCATCTCCCAGGCAATGAAATAACCATTACTGAAATGGTCCTGTCTCCGTGGCTCCTTCCTCTTACTTGAAGCAAGAGGCATTAGGATCAGAGGCTGTCACAGCAGCATCCCCACTGATAACCTCACCTCCCACTGCAGACCCTTCATGCTAAATGCTGCTCTGGATGCACAGGGAAGTGGCAAGAAGAAAGTGGGTGAAACCAAGCTCCTGAGGTTAAATGCTGCAGGTCCATCTATCCATCCATCCATCCATCCATCCATCCATCCATCCATCCATCCACTCCATCCATCCAACACATCCATCCATCCATCCATCCATCCACTCCATCCATCCATCCAACATATCCATCCATCCATCCATCCATCCATCCAATCCATCCACCCATCCGTCCATGCATCCATCCACCCAGGTAAAAAGCACAAGGCAGGGTCCTCCAGTCGTGAAGCCACATGTTGTGGCATGCTGTCTCCTTGGCATGGTCTGGAAGGTGTTTCTTGGCATGGGTCAATGTTGATAGTGGGCAAATGTGCCTCTCCTTGACTTATTTCCTACAGTAGAAGTAGGCTCACAGCTCTTTTTTTGTTATCACAGCACTTCATTGGCCTGGCCACGTCCCCACCACAACTGGAATGAGAAACCCAAAGGAAGCAATGCCTTGACTCCATGCAAGGATTGCTTACTCTGGATGGTGAGTTGCATCCTCCCCTTCCCTGGGGAAATGAGGTGGGATCGCAGTGGGTGGGCAGGATGCATCCCACCATCAGGACCCTGTGCCAGTGAGGGCACTGGAGATGAAGTGACACCAGAGGCATTGCCTGGAGCTATGGATGTGTCAGAGAAGAGGACATACCCAGTGTATCTGCTGTGAAAGCCGTGCTCAGAGGACAGGGGTGAGCTTTTGGCTGCAGAACAGCTCTCCTGGTGCTAAACCCACCTCAGATTTGTTTCTCTTGGTGCTTGCTTCATCTTATTTCCCTTTCAGCATGAACAAAAATGGGTTTTCCTCCACGCAGGGAGGCAACTGTGAGCAAAACCAGGGCCTGATGCCAAGTACTGTGTTTACAGCCCACAAATGAGAAGGCATATCCCTGGGCTTTGCTTTCAGAGGAAGGAAAGCTTCAAGGGCTTCTTTTCCCAGCGGAGATCCTGTTTCCTTGCCCTGCTCCTGCAGAGATTATCAGTTCGCAAAGCAAAGCAGCTGAAGCAGTGATTGCAGTGGCATCAGGCTGAGGAGCAAAAGCCACTGGTCTCCCATGCCTTTGGGAGATGGCTTTGGGCATGCCTCTCCTTGCTCAGGCTCAGTTTTGAGGCTCTGGAAGTCTTTGTAAAGTTCCTTCAAGATGTAGTTGTCCTTTTCCTGACATTATAACAGGGTAGGAATGGGTCAAATCCTGGTACCCTGTGTGTGAAACCAAATGGGACACATTGTTCCTACCGTGCCCTTTCCTTGGCTCTTCCACCCTGGTATTGCTCCCTGGATCAGCGTGGGTGGCTTTTGGTTCCCATGCCCCTCCCAGGCTGTCATCCATGAGGTTTACAAGCCCTTGTTTGCTTTGGGTTGCTGGTGAGCTGCTCAGAGGTGGATGGGATCCATCACAGCACGTGAGCTGCACTCACCATATCCCACTAGTGATAGGGATGGGGTGGGAGAAGCCAAAGCCGAGCTGTAGCGTGCAGGGATGCTCTTGATGAGGTCCGATGCCCTTCCTTTCTTCTGCCTCCCCACCAAATGCACCCAGCAAAGCCATGCCTGTCTTTTCCAAATAGAGAATCATATATATAGACAGAGATATATATGCAATTCTATATACAATCATATATAATCAGCTAGGTTGAAAAAGACCTTTAAGATCATCAAGTCCAACCATTACCCCAGCACTGCCAGGACCACCACTAACCCATATCACTGAGGGCCTCATCTACATGTTTTTTGAGTCCTTTTGAAATAATAATAATAACAACAATAATAATAATAATAGTACTGGGTCTGCAACTCGATGATCTTCAGGTCCTTTCCAACCCTAATTATCCTATGATTCTATGATTCTAATACTAATAAACCCCAAACAACACAACAGCCTTGGCTTTTTTGCTAACCCTCCTGGGAAAATACCCTCCTGCTCACCCCGTGAGGAATACAATGCTATCTGCATCATCCTGTTTGTGTCTCTGCCCTGCTGAACACACCCATGGGGCTGGGATGGTTTCATCCAGGATATTGCCTTGGTCTATAGCTCCTCCGCCTCCCATGGGATCTCCTCCAGGACAGCCCTGCTCTCCCTGCCCGCCTCGGCTGCAGTTGTGGAGGTTTCAGCATGGCTATTACCTGAGGTGTGACGAGTTTCTAGGTGTAATGAGGGATGGCCCAAGCTCTCGTTCTCAACGTGCAACTGGGGTTTTGATGTCGTACCTGGATGGGTCAGCAGGAGTGGGTCAGGAGGGAAACCAGAGCAGCTTCCAGTGTCTGAAGGGGGCTACAAGGATGATGGAGAGGAACTCATCATTAGGGACTGTAGTGATAGGACAAGGGGTGATGGGTTCAAACTGAAACAGGGGAAGTTCAGGTTGGAGATAAGGAAGAAGTTCTTTACCGTGGTGGTGAGGCACTGGAATGGGTTGCCCAGAGAAGTGGTGAATGCTCCATCCCTGGCAGTGTTCAAGGCCAGGTTAGACAGAGCATTTGGTGCCATGGTTTAGTGTGAGGTGTCCCTGCCCGTGGCAGGGGGTTGGAACTGGATGATGTTAAGGTCCTTTCCAACCTAAACCATTCTATGATTCTATGGTCCAGAACAAGCTGCTTTAGCTGATCCTGCTTGAGCGGGTGACTGGACTAGATGATCTCAAGAAGTCCTTTCCAACTTCAATGACTCTGATTCTGTGATCATTAAGGCAAATTCCTTAAAGGTGTCTGTAATTCCTTCCAAATCACTTTTAGCAAATACCCTGGAAGAATTAAATCAGACTGAGCTTTCTGCAGTGTTTCTTTCCCACAAAGCCGTGTTGAATGACAATAGTTACTTGCTCATCTTGCTGTTCTTTACCAACTAATAGCTATACTTCAGTGTTCTATTTGGGGCTGATGTCAGGTTATGCAGTCTGTAGTTTCAGGTTCACCCTTTTAGAGTGTTGACAGCAGACATTACTCTTATTGAACCTTCAGAAATGTCTCTGGGACTCCGAGGTGTATAAAAACTTAACATTGGCAAGGCTGAAAATCTCAGCAAGTGTTGTGACCTCCTGGAATACAGAACAGAAATGTTTATTCAAGGCTTATCCTTCTTTCACAATGCCATTAGTTGAAGATGGCTAGATAGTTGGCCTTTGGCATTCTTAGCTTCATTCTTATTCTGGTACATTTCATAGAATCATAGAATCATATTTACAAGCCTTCCATTCACAATCCTTAAGTCTTTCCCGTTTGGGATTTTCACACCTCATTTATTCTTTTGAAAACCCTGATTGCTCTTTTCTGTTTGTGATCTGGGATTTATAAGCAAATAAAAATGACCAGATAAATTAAATAATGAAAAAGCCCAAAACAATAGCTGAAAGGCCAAGTGCAAGGTCATGCGCTTGGGTCAGAGCAATCCTGATATCAGTACAGACTACGTGATGAGTAGATGGATTGAAAGCAGCCGTGAGTAGAAGGACTTAGGGACACTTGGTAGATGGACATCACCCAGCAGCATGCACTTGCAGCCCGTAAAGCCAACCATCTCCTGAGCTGCATCAAAAGGAGTGTGACCAGCAGGTCAAGGGAAGGGATTCTTCCCCTCTACTGTGCTCTCATGCGACCCTCCTAGAGTAGTGCATCTAGCTCTGGGATCCCCAGAACAAGGATGTGGACCAGTTAGACCAGGTCCAGAGAAGTCCACAGAGATCCTTCAAGGGCTGGAGCAGCTCTGCTCTGGAGACAGGCTGAGAGAGCTGAGCATGGTTCTGCCTTAAGAAGGAAAGGCTCTAGGGAGACATTATTATGTTCTT